>VUQG01004891.1:0-10836 GCA_015106755.1 Etia nguti
TAAACATAAAGCCAGGGCAACAATGGAATGGTTTAAAACAAAACATATCCATGTGTTAGAATGGCCCAGTCAAAGTCCAGATCTAAATCCAATTGAGAATCTGTGGCAAGATCTGAAAACTGCTGTTCACAAACGCTGTCCATCTAATCTGACTGAGCTGGAGGTGTTTTGCAAAGAAGAATGGGAAAGGATTTCAGTCTCTAGATGTGCAAAGCTGGTAGAGACATACCCTAAAAGACTGGCAGCTGTAATTGCAGCAAAAGGTGGTTCTACAAAGTATTGACTCAGGGGCTGAATAATTACGCACACCCCACTTTTCAGTTATTTATTTGTAAAAAATGTTTGGAATCATGTATGATTTTCGTTCCACTTCTCACGTGTACACCACTTTGTATTGGTCTTTCACGTGGAATTCCAATAAAATTGATTCATGTTTGTGGCTGTAATCTGACAAAATGTGGAAAAGTTCAAGGGGGCCGAATACTTTTGCTAGCCACTGTATTACAGAAAATTAAAAAAAATGTGAATATACGAGAATATCATCCTAAACAAATGGCCTTCTGGGGCTGTGTAATAAAAAAACACAGTCAAGTTTTCATCTCAAATGGAAATCTTTTAATTTTAGCAAAACAAAAACGCTTCTTAGTGTGATACTGTCATTACAGACGAATGTTAAAAGCCTTTGGGCGTGCATTTGAAATGCAAAAGGTCTCCTTATCAGCTGGAAATATTAAAATTTTTACTGTCTAGCCATAAAATTACTTTCCAGAGCAGCTGAAAGTCATTAAACAATGACAATGCTGGGCCTGTGGCAAAATTTGAATACATGCGTTTAAGTCACAGGTCTTGTTGAATCATTAAACATAAATTTCTCAATATATAGAGGCAGAAGAACTTTAAATTGTTGTCTGCTTGAATATCAGCCTGGCTCTACTTATCATTTTAAGTCATTTTTTTGTTTGTGCTACTTTTTGAATGAACAATCAGATTGCTTATTATTTTCCAGGATAAATTTATATGTTTGATTACTTAAGTAACCAAACACACCTAACAGTTCAGGAGAGGCATGGTTCAGCATGTTCTGATGTAGCTGTTTACAAAATGTTGTATCCTATCCAAAAATTCTTTACATTTAGAAACATTATCATTATTATTATTATTATAACAATAATAATAACAATAACAACAATAATAATAATATTTGACCTATATAAAGTACTAAGGTCATGACACTACCCTTTTCAACGGTTAAAATAACTTAAGTGTATTCCACATTGTTCACTTTTGAATCACAAAATCTTCATAACAACCTGGAAGGTTGGGCATAAAAATTTAAACCAATGGAACTCAAAAATCTTAGAGTCCATGAGGTTGTTAAACTTACTTACAATGTGTCAGTAAAGGGTGACTTGCACTTGCACTTCTGCCCCTGTGTAATAAACCATCTGTTGGGGTCGTGGATTTGACACCTTAGGGTTGTGAAAGCAGGGATACATGCTCCTGTTTTTTGAAAGTATGGCCAATGTATAATTCGATTTCTAAGGTACACATAACAAGACTGAGAAGAAGACAGGATAGTTTACTGCGTACCATAAAAACACAAGTCTTAATCTATGATCTTCCAACTGGATCTTTCTGTTCTGCCTTCAGAGTATTTATTTATTGAGTCATACTTTGGGAATCACCCTGTTGTGGTACTGGGGAGAAAAGGGTAAGGTGTGAGAGACTCATTTTGGCTACATCAGTAGATCTAATAAATAAACCTTTTATGAATTTTTTTAATTAGAAAAAAAAGAGAGAAAAAAGTGCAGAAATTCTTGCATGAACTGATCAGGAATTAAATTTAGTTTTATACTACTAGTGTTACTGCTACTGGACAAGGGCCTTAAGGCAGCAAGGGCCAGAGGTCAGACACCTGGGGCCTGCAGGTTGGGGGTTGGGACTAACAACCCTAGCTCACATCAAATGCCAACATCCAAGTGCTAAATGGTATTGCAGCTGATAAATAGCCATAAAAAATAAACTAAAATTGATATGATAATGAATTTGTTTGTAAAACTTATAATAACCTCTGAGAACTATAAGACAGAGTACTATCAAAACAGTTTGTGTTTTTAATCCTGAATGATTCTTGGTCAGGTTACTCCACACACATGCGGAAAATGTAACGGTTCACTGAGGACTCACACACAGGACTCTGATGCTTGGAATGAACACAGTTGGATTTATTAAACACTTCAGCAGGTGTATGTACAAACAGTGCTATATACAACGGTGACAGGGGGTAAGGGCTCCGGGAAATCCAGGGAGGGAAAGTCAGGGGAAAAACATTCTCGCTCCTCCTCGATCACACACTGCTCGCTGCCAGCCACTCTCCAATAACTCACGATAAGAATCCTCTCAGGAAACACAGGGACGGATCCAGGGAATCTATGTACAGAATATACACGTTAGCACAAAGACACAGAACCAGCAAGTGCGAGCAACCATACTTTGAGAGCCGGAGCCGATGCAAGAAACGATCCAGCACTGATGTTCACATCACAATCCATCCATCTATAAACTTGCTAAGGGGTCCTCTCATCTCAGTGTGTATTGATGCAAAACAACAACCTAAATTTCACCATAACCATTACCGGAGAAGGGGCAGTTTGAAAATTTTAATGACATTACTATTGTTTGATATTAGATTATTAAAAGCACTAAAATCAGTGCTTTGATGATGATTTTAAGATCACAACATGATTTAAAACAGAATCTAACATAAACATTCTTGCCTGTGGAAAAAGACCTAATATTAGGAGAATGCATGCTTGTTTGTTTGATTGTTCAGAATTCAGAGAAAAAAATTCAGAATTAAAAAAGAAAGACGTCCCCCCTTTTTTTTCCCCCCAGTGACCCTAATCCTCTTCCATATAGTTGTGTGTAGTTTTAGACATTTGCTTGCATAGAAAAGCTTGTGAAAGAAAAATTTATCCGATTGGTGATGTTGACCTTAATGAATTGTGTGTATTATTAAGGTCAATATGAAGCATTTAGTCAAATTGCTTCATATTTGTGTGTGGATTGAAGCACATGCTTGTAAGTGTTCAAAAGTTACACACAAATCATTGCACACATTTGTAAATCTTAGTTTCTGATTGTTGATCATATTGCATGTATTTGCAACCCTTTGAGGCATATTTCTCTCCAGAGGTTAATCACTTTTTCACACAGGGACATGTAGGTTTTGATTTTTTTCCCCTTAATAATAAACAACTTCATTTAGAAACTGCATTTTGTGTTTATTTCTGTTATCTTTAATATTTACATTTGTTTGATGATCTGAAAGATTTAAGTGTGACAAACATCTAAAATTCTGAAATCACAAAGGGGGTGTACCCTTGTTTCTGGACAGATTTGTTTTGTTTTGCTCTTTTGCATGCTTACACAAACACTGATAATGGTTAGAATAGTCTCTGGAACAGGGAGCCCAACGAGCCTGAACTAAACCATAGGATCTAGGATAATAACGTTATCAAGGCTAGGCAGTGAGCTGTTTTTCTTTTCTGTCTTTCTGATTCCAGGAGGAGCAGATACGAGGCGAGGTTGGGACTGAATGGGGAGGATTTGTAGCAGACTGCCACGTACGTGTTGGGAGAAGACAGCCATAATAATCTTTGTTATTGTTGCAGTATAAAACCTGTACAGCCTGATTCAGTGTCATCTTTTCTGTGAAGCAGTTCGCTGGTTCACAGTTACTTTTTATGTTGGTATTCAAATAAGAAATCTATAAATCAATGTTCTTCTGCTTGATTTCTTGGGTAATGTGTTTGGTAGGACAAACAGGCAAATAGAGAACAACTTCTGCACCAAATGCAGTCATAAAAAACCGAATTATTATTGTAGTAGTCTAGGTATGTCTCAAAAGTATTCCAGCCACATTAGACAAGCTGCAAAGAGATGAGGTAACTGAGCCATTTCACTGAGGATCACTTCTCAGATCAAGTAAGAGAAAATGAATCCTCATCTGGACTTTCCTGTGAGTTGATTTCCAGAAGTTTGTCTGTATTTCGGGCACCATGATGATGTGATATTTAGCACTGTCACCTCACAGCAATAACTAAGAAATTTGCATGTTCTTTCCGGGTACTCTAGCTTCCTCACACAGTCCAAAGACATGCATGATTATTCAGTTAATTGCTGATAACTGAATACAGGTGTGAATGGTTGCCTGTCTGTCTGTGTTAATCCTGCGACAGACTGGTGATCTGTCCAGGATGTAGCCTGCCTCTCACCCAATGACAGGTGCGATAGGCTCCTGACCCTGAATTAAAAAGCAGAAGAAGCAGAATAACATGGATGAATGGATAGGCGGATATTTGGATCTCAGAAGTGCACAGTATAGACGACTCTGTCTGCAGTACATCAGTACTGCCAAAGTACCATGATATAAATAATTTGATTATGAATTTTGAATATGTACACTTTAATATTACTGAAGGTGTATCAGTTTCCAAGTCCTTATCATATGTTCGCAATCTTCTTATCTGTTTTTATGTGAAATTTTTATCCTTAACTTTCTCAGTTTTCCCTCCTATTCATTTGCCGGCCATGGCCCCGACAATTCTTCTGTCACTGCTTTTAGGTATGTTTCTAACTGATTATCATTGCTAGAAATCTTAAGAGTTTCTCTAAATTATAAATGAAATAAATAAATACGACATATTTCTTGTCACCATTGATATTGATGTTACTGCCTGTCCAAAACATGGAACTGACTGGCTTTAGGTTGTGATCCTCATTGTATTAAAAAAACACATTTAAAAGTCTGTAAAGTTATGTAAATTGGCGATTTTATTCATATCTGCACATTTCCTCAGCATTTTTATTTATTTATTTACTTAAAATGGATTATAATACATACATAAATAAATGCAAAATCCAGATGTAATCTTGTGATGTTCTTTTGTTACAGCAACAACCTTACAGGTCTTTGGGCTAGGTTCCAGTACAGAGTGCCAAGGTGAAGATAATAAAATAGAAAGTTTAACAGCTGGCAATTATACTTGGAACATTGACAATGATGTTATAGTGGAAATCATGCCTGAAGCGTTGGATCAGTGTATGCTAAAGAGCTCTGAGATGTGCCTTGATATTAAATACAAAAAAGATAAATGTGTCCATTTGTGTCTAAGAAGGAGGAAGATGGTAAGTACTTCAAACCAGAACATTCTGTTATTTTCTCTACAAAATAATTTGCCTTTGTGTAAGACATAAAGCGAGATATGCGAACTGCTAAGTCTCACTGATGTTCTAAGCACTTTAACACATACCATATATTTACAGTAGGAAAAAGATCGAGTGAGTGTGGGAAACGGAGGAATGTTTAAAGATTTTATTTATTTATTCAAGATTTTAAATGCATCTACACTTTAACTTGTTGATTTTTACATTTTGTTTGTATCAGGAAGCATTAACCTGGCTTTTGCATGTAAAGACAACTGCAAGGGAAGCTCCAGTTCTGCAAAACCATTGCAAATCTTTGTCAACAACCAGTTTATCAATGTTGCACAAGCATAAATATGTCTTACTTGTACTCAATTACTAAACATTGCTGCAGTATTATTTCTAAGAATTGCCTGTGATGCATGCTTTTTCATCGCCAGCTGTACATTTTTCTTCCACAGAAAAATCTGTTTGCCATTCTCAGCTTCACCGAATAATAAAAAAGTAATGATTAAATTTAAATGTGTTCAAAACACTGGTAGTCTATGTGCTGATAATGATAACAGTAAGTTTTATTTAACACAATACAATTCTCCGTCTGCTTTAAGACAGAAAATATGAAATCTTAAGTGTATGTAAAATATGTGTTTATTTGTTTTTGCATTTTTGTGTCCAGGTACAAATTTGAATCTCTACCAGGAAGCAAAAAGTTGGATTGATGCGATGGAGCACTGCCAGAGAGGGAATTCCTCCATGGTTGAAATCACCAACCAGACAGATAATGATAAATTAAAGGGGCTGTGGAAATATGCGAAAGACTTACAGAGTGGGGTGTGGATTGGCCTAGAACGGTCAATTTTTGGCAAAAATCCTGAGTGTAAGTGGATTTCAGGGTCTAAAGTAGAGTATACTCAGTGGAACAACAGCTATCCTGTCAACTCCTTAAACTACAACTGTGGAAAGATCATCTTGGTTAATGAGACAAAAGAAATCAAGTGGATGAATGCCAACTGTCACGACAAATTGCCTTTCATCTGTAAAAGTAAGTTGCTTTTTGTTTTCCAGTCAGACATGAGCAGCAGATTGATGATATTATTTTTCTTTTCTTTTCCAGGTTTGAATGAAATACCCTGCCATAATAATGTAACTACACTGCATGCAGGTATATTAACTGAAATGTTTGCAGTTTGGAAGCACAATTTTCCTCCTCATTTTGTTTTGCATTCTTTTAATCTATATAGGGATTGTTTTCTATTTTGGGCTACAGAGATTTGCATGGACCATGACAAACACTCTACACCAAAGTTCACCTGGGAGTGAATGTAAAGAATGTTTCAATATCCCAACATTCGAGGGTACATGGAGCTCTGGGACCCTCTGTGTTGACCGCTGCCCCTAAAAATAATAAAATACCAAGTATCTCCTGTGATTGTGGAAAACATGAGAATGCTGGAGAATTTCATGCATATAGAGTACATATTGTCTAATGCTGTTTAATGTTTAGAGAAAAATTAACAAGAGGGTCAATATACAGAAATGCTGGAATCTGGGTGATATCTACAAAAATGTTTTCTTGTATATTTTAAGTGGAATCCTAAACGTAACTAATTCACAAGTAGAGATTAATGTTTTCTTTAATTAAAGATTTCATGAGGTGTTTTGTCAGTGGTGTTTGCATGTAAAAGTTAAATGTTTTTTGAAAAATTTTTTTGTTGTATAACATAATATTTAGTTAAAAATAAGTAAACGAATACATATTTGATCATTTACAAATTATTTTTGGTAAAATAACACATTTGTTTTTCTGTCAAACTGAAAAAACTTAAATCTTTGCAGCATGTTGCATGTATTCAACTGAAAATTTCTAGATGAAAGAATTAAAAGAAATTCCACAATAATGGAAAGAAATAGTGATTGTGTGCTCTGTTGGTGGGATGCAGTCAGGCGCAGAGGTCATAACACTCTGATTCCCGGCATCCAAAACTAGCTTGTGATATAGAATGTCACCTTGCTAATGGAAAAAGAGCCTGAGCTAGTTTGTGACTATTAGAGAAAGGCAAGCAGAGATCAGATTAAAACACACAGTTTGTGTTATCTTTATGTACACTACATGGATATCTTTCTGCAATCCTTCCTGACTGATGAACTGTAAAATATTATTCTTTAATTGAATAAACGTGGCCTGATTAAAAGTCAGTATCAACGGTGGTGATTAAAAGCTGGTTAAACATATTACATTCAGAGATTCTCATAGATGCTAATCTGAAAGTACTTCTGAGCATGCACCTGCTCAGCTTGCCTGATTTATTTGACCAGGTGTGGTCAGTGCTGTCATGCCCTCTCCATCATGGTTACACCTTTCCTTCTAACGAACTAAATGAGTTATTAACAGCATTTTCAAACTACATCACATAAGTTTTCTCTTCTAAACTACCTTTGCCAACCTATCAGCTACAATACTAAATTACTAAAGCTAGGTTTATTTTCTAATGCTAGCTGTGTTTCCATACGAATCATAGAGCAGTAAAAACAAACCAATGCCAGCTTGCCTCGCACGCTGCATTCATCCAAAATCCACATGTGCAAATCACCAGAAAGAAGTTGCTGGATTCTTGACCAGCAACAGTAAGCGTTAATAAAAGACACGCCCTCAGTGACTGAAAAAAAGTTCTGTAAGATTGAAATGACAGCTTTCAGTGGCTATAGCTGACTGCGGCCATAAGATGGCAGTAAAGTAAAGGCTGGGTGCATATATTAATAGATAGGTAAGGAGTCTATGAGAGCGCTGTATGAGATTAAAGGAGAGAGATTGCTTTACTTTGGTATGTTTTAATGTGCGTCTATTTGAAGATTTGACAAGGCAGTCACTGCTTGCCTTGCTTGCCCTGACAGAAAGCCACTGACTGGGCTCACCTCAAGCTCTGGAAGCAGTTTCCTGGACAAGGGGTTAGACTCTGTTCCACTCTGGAGTTGGCCTTGGTGAGAGGTGCTAGGCATGGGTGGTGTCTTTTTCTCCCTCTGTCATGTGTGTGTGTGTGTGTGAGCATTAACTCCTCAGTGAGTGAGTTTGGCTTCCTCAGGCTCGTGCTGCCATATTAATGTTTACCTGCAGTATTTCATTCTGGCTCAACTCTGTTGATTGTTGCTCAGGCCACCTTAAATGTGTTGCTTTTTGAAATAACTCTACATTGTTTACTGGTTTATGAGAGCTTATTAGGGGTGGTGAAGGAAAGGAAAAAGTCAGGTACTGGGCATGGGGTGTGTCTGAAGTTCTGAGAAAGAACTCATAACTTTTTAGGTTAAAGTGGAAAATCTTTGAGAAAGGGGTGAATTTATGAGCAAAAGTATTTGCCAGGAAAATTTGTGATTGGATGACCTACAGTTAGGTCCATAAATATTGGACAGAGACAACTTTTTTCTCATTTTCATTCTGTACATTACCACAATGAATTTTAAATGAAACAACTCAAATGCAGTTGAATGGGAAAAGACTTTCACCTTTTATTCAGTTGGTTGAACAGATAGATACAGCCCCAGGCAGACCATTGTTAAATTATTTGGGAGGATTTTTTTCTGTATTCTCTCTTCACAGGGAGATGATGTCTGATTGGAGTGGAATGTAAGATGAGCCAGGAGCCAGATAAGGGAGAGCCAAACCTAAGACACAGCTTCTCCCTAACTTTTTAACCAATCACATTAATGACCTGTTTGTACCATAATATAAAAACTTTTTTCACTAGGAAATAGTACCCTCTGTCTGTCTGACTGCTAGACACATTACAGAAGATGTATATGTGCATGACCTGTATATGTTATAATCCTTTGTGGGTGTTTTGATGTTAAAGCTATTTAGTTTATTATTGTGATTAATTGCAGTTCTATTTTGTTTATAACTTGATTCTAGTCGTGTAAAACTGTCATTATGTCAAAATGGCATTTTTTCGTTATACAGACACATCTGCATGCTGCTGCATGCACTGGTATCATCCCTAATTTTATTATTATAACTACCCCATCACCCTCTGTACAACACAGTGCAAACAATAACAATAACATGTATTTTTTATTGATTTCACCTAATAAATTTACATTCATGTGAAAAACGAGGTAGACTCTTTTTCTTCTGTGTCTTAAAGCTACTTTTTGTTACTTTGTTGTAACTGAACGTAACATGTGTAAAGTGTCGATCGGTAGAATTTGTAACATTGACCCTCTTAGATCCGATCTTTTGAACTGCTCATCTCGCTGAAGACAAAAGGGAAGAACCCCAAATCTCTTTTGTGCCACACTTTTATACCTACTCACCCTTTCTCCCTCTTCCTTCACTGGATGCCATATCTTTACACTTTGGCCATCCAGTCAAGTTGTTGAGATGTAATCATATGATGTCCAAATCTATCTTTCTCTGTCTATCCGACTTACAAGATTTATCATAAAGTTTAAACTTTTACTTTTAAATCCCTTCATTATATTATACTTAACATAAAGAATTCACATCACAGTTAAGCACACAGTCACAAATGGATATAATTTACTTCATGTTTCCTTCAACAGTTCTACTTCAATTAGATTTGTCTTTAGCACATTTTCAAATAAACATTTATAGTTTTCAATACAAAGTTATTTATATTAGTTATCCCAAAAATCTCATGTATCAAATATGATACACTTGCCTTTACAGGGTTAACTAGAGAGTCGTCATGGCTATGTTTATGTAGCTCCTCTCTAGATGTGTAACCATAGTGGCAAATCAACTGTTAGTGATTCGTTCAAGTGTTAGACTTTCAATAAACCACATCCTCTTCCTCCTTCCTCTCATTATCTCATGGCATAAGATTAGTAAACAGTCATCAGATGAAGGAAGACTTTAATTTTAAACAGAGAAAATGTTGACTTTCTACTGCAGTAACCGTGACAGAGCAGGTCAACATAAAGTACCTTTATACGACAAAGATTAAAAGGAAATAAACTGAAAATTATATAGCTACTAACTTTTAAGGAGGAATGCTTCCTCAGATGAATTAAAAAAAAAAAAAAAAACACACCTTAAATATAGAGATGAATTTTCTGAATGTAAATATTACTTCGCTTGGGATAATGTGGCATAGAGATAATGCTAATTTGTGCTATCCACCTTATCCAACTTTATGCCTGCAGTGTATGTAGATAAGTAGGCAAGTGAACCTTTTAAGTCACATTTGAAAACATGAAAAATGAGTCATGATGTTAAATTTATAGCACTAAATTAATTCTACAATTTTACATGCAGGTGGTGGCAGATGAACTAGTGATTCAGCAACACTTCCTGTAAACATAATACTAAAAATACAACTGAAGCTTTTTTGTATCGTGCCTGTGACTCAATATATTTGTTTGCTTGTCATGAAAACTGATAACCACATATTTGTTTCCCATTTGACTGAACACACTTTCTCACTGTAAGGTGTCTGAATCTCGATTTACATAAATACGTACATAGGTTAAAAAAAGGGAAGCATAACACTGAACTACAGTGGCTTGCAAAAGTATTCGCGCCCCCTTGAACTTTTCCACATTTTGTCACATCACAGCCACAAACATGAATCAATTTTATTGGAATTCCACATGAAAGACCAATACAAAGTGGTG
>VUQG01004891.1:10856-24028 GCA_015106755.1 Etia nguti
CACATATTTGTTTCCCATTTGACTGAACACACTTTCTCACTGTAAGGTGTCTGAATCTCAATTTACATAAATACGTACATAGGTTAAAAAAAGGGAAGCATAACACTATGAACTAATTCCAGTATAAGTTTCCTGTTATCAGTTTTTAAGGATGATTTGAAATAGCAGCTGAAAAAACAATACTAAAATATGCTTGTTTAGATTTGTTGCATACTCTGCGACAAATATAAAGAAATATAACCCACTATCAAGAAACATAAATAAAAAAACATGCTGCATAAATGGTTCCAGTCTAATTTGCTATTTTGCAAACTGTAGCTAAGAAATTGATTTCACTGCAAAGCTGCTATACTATAGCTAGATAGGCATGATATGGTGTTATATAACAGAAAACATCAGAGCTAAATGTCTACATTTCATTGGAACCCATTGCAAGCATCATGTAAAGCATACAGTATATTTGTTAAAAAAATAAGAATTATTATGAAAGCTAAAATGACTGAACTTATCGAGATAGCTGTTCACAGAAGCACCCTTGATTTCATTCAGGAGAGATCATTAAAAGAAACAAACATGATTTATCGAAGTATTTGGCAGTTAGCCAAAGAGCCACCAATGGCCCGTCTTGGTGGAATGGTCACCTAAGCGGTGACACAGATTACAGCAGGGGCCCCCACAGTCTAGATACTCGTGGTGGAGATGAAGATTTGGTTTAATAATCAAATTATGTATCTTCTTTTAGATCGGAGGATGGGAATACAATAGCTAATCTGTTGTCAAAGTTGCACAGAATAACCTGACAGAGTTTATTTGGATTCCTTTATTAGAATGTTCTTTTTTTCCCCCTTACTATGATAGACCAATTTTAGAAATGTTAACCACACTGCACATCCACAGGGCCTTAGGGGATTTTTTTGTTGTTGAAAGAAGCCACATAAGCATTTGTGGGTGTGTTTCTGTAGTCAAAACAGGCGATGTCTGTACACCAGTGGATCTCTATTAAACAACCTCACATTTCTCTGCCTACATTTTTATCACAACAGTGGCAAATTTAAGTGGGGTAAGCCTGAAGAACACAAATATAAAAATCTGCTTATATGTGATTAATCTTTAAAAAAATAACCTTATTCAGTTAGTTTAAAAAGAAAAAGGAACATTTGGTTTGTTAGGTCTAAGCAATGCAGTTGATTGGAAGCTATTCATTTTCTATACCGGTTGAAGTCTTAGGAGAATTGAATCAATATTACAGTAGTTTATTTATTAAATGCATTACCTGAACCTTCTAGCTATATGAGGATTTTATGAATAATGGACAAACTGTTTCGACATTTGCACTAAATACTAGAATCTAAGTAATCTTTCAGAAGTGCTTCTGTGAAAACAAGTGTACAGTACATAATGTGTTTCTATTTGAATGACTAGATACCAAAACAAAGATAATGTACCCTAACTCTAGTGTTGCACCTTGGATATGTAATTTTCACAGTTATGTTAACATTTGGGCAAAAGGTGGAAGTATTTTAACTTTTTTTTTCTATGTGAATGTGCTGTGTAAGTTTTTTCATAACTTTCCTATATTTTTCTGGTCATGATTACAGATCATGGCAAGGCTGATCTATTTATGACTGCTGCTGGGTAAGTTACAAACTGATTGGTCATGGTTAGAAAGCTTAAAAAGTTATTTTATTAAAATTACAATTATCAAATCTAATCACACAGAAGAAAAACCCTTTCTCTGCTCTAGTAAATGCACTATTTTGATTTCAAGAAAAGAATCCAGATCGGCACGCAAAGTTATTTGGTTTTGTGGAATCTCTCAGAAACTTTAAAGTGCATGTTTGTCGTAAAATTTGTACTTGTACTTTTTAAAAAAAATCTATTTATTTATTTATACATTTGTTCCTGTATTTCTTCATTTTTACAGTTTTTTTCAAAGAATTTATTTTCAACTGCATATCATTTTATCTAACTTACTGATAAAATAAAAGTGATATAGGGAAAGCAAAACACATACAATGAAAATAATATATATATAAGGAAACTAAATACAGTTTTGGTGTAATCAACTGTCCAGCCTTTCAGCTGTTCCTCACAAAATCAAATAGATTGCCCTGCTAACTGCATATTTGATAATTGGAACTGGACATTTCAATGTTTTCGAACCAGCACAAAGCCTGACACACTGATGGTTGTGGGTCAGACCTTGGATCACGGTATGCCTGGGAGCAACTCTGAAATGTACAAAACCAGCTGTTTGTCTTTGAACGTAAATGGAGGTAAACTCTCCCAACCACACTTTTGTTCTTATCTCTACTAAATGTCCATAGTTTAAAAACTGACATACAATAAGATGTCTGCATGATGTGTGTTCTTACATATGGTTTCCAAGGATCCAACAACATAAATCTGGACACTCCTCAAAACTGTACCAGCATCGCCGCTTCAGCTGTCAGCAGAAATCACTGTGACAAAAATCTCACTAA
Organism: Etia nguti; assembly: GCA_015106755.1. Lineage (NCBI taxonomy): Eukaryota > Metazoa > Chordata > Actinopteri > Cichliformes > Cichlidae > Etia > Etia nguti. Next base: position 13,340 of record VUQG01004891.1, read on the forward strand.
TGACATGTGTATCAACTTTACATCAGGGTAAATATGTCTTGCGTCCATTCTGCTGTTAATTTAATGCTTCACTTAAGATTTGCTCCAGTAGTGTTAATCACAGGTAATTATTTTTAATTACAGGAAGAAAATATGTATCTTCTTGAACAATAATGAGAAAGTAATGATGAAATTTAACTGTTCTCAAGAACACCCAGTCAGTATCTGTAATGACATGGGTAAGTTTTATTCAACATGATGAAACCATTTTGCTGCTTTTTAAGCAGTTTTTAGAACGTTTTAACTTAGAGCTTTACTAGATGAAAATAAGGAAATGACTCTGTAATTAAAAAATCACTGCTGACTGTTGTTTATGGTTGAAACATGACTCAGCATAAGATGTGCATCCAGGAGAAGTGCAGCCCTGGACAAGTCAGAAGAAAAAATGCAAATGAGCAAATTTAAAGAATAACACAGAAATGAGACTTTGTACATGTAAAATAGAATTATAGTCATTTTAAAATGATTCATTTTTACCTGCATTGCACCTGATTTTTTTTTAATGAATGTCCAACGTGAAAAACTAAAAATGTGATCTTTTCATTGTAAAAACCTTTAGAAGAGTCCTCAGAGCTTTGAATTTGCAGCAGTGAGGCAGAAGATAGTTTTGTGTCACCACATCTTAAAACCTGTGTTGCAAAAACCTTAACCTACCTTTTCTGTGTTCAGATCTGCAGTTCCACTCAGTAAACAAAACTTGGATTGATGCATTGGAGCACTGTCGGAAAGAGAATTCTTCCTTGGTTGAAATCTGGAATGACACAGTGGGTGTTAAAGTTAAAAATCTGCTGCAAAATAAAACAGACTCACACACAGGGGTGTGGATCGGCCTGGAACGATCCATTTTTGGCAAAAATCCTGAATGGAAATGGATTTCAGGGTCAAAGGTTTTATATTCTCAGTGGAACAACAGTTTTCCTGTGAACTCCTTAAACAACCACTGTGGAAAGATCATCTCGGTTAATGAGGAAAAAGAAATCAAGTGGCTGGATGCAAACTGCCATGAAAAACTGCCATTCATCTGTCAAAGTAAGTGGAATGTTTTGCTTAAGATTAGGTCAGGTATAAGCAGCAGAATGTTTTTAAATCTCATCTTTCTTCAATTGTCAGGTCTGAAGAACAAGCCTTGCTCTACTACTACTACTACTACTACTACTACTACTCCTATTCTAAATCCAGGTATATCTACTGAAACTGTTTTTCAGTTTGAAAGCAGAAACTTGTAACTTTATGTTCACTTTATGTTCCTTAGAAAGAATGCATGAAAACTAAATCATTTAAGTCATTCTGTTTTTCGTTTTCATCATTTTAAATTCACATTTGTGTTTTGGGTTACAGTGCTTTGCATTGACATTGGAAACAGCAATAAATGCAAATAAATCAATCAAGAACAGGATATACTACATCTCCCTTGTCCCACTGAGATTCCTGAGGAAACAGATGAATGACCCAACAAACCCAGTGTGTAAATACTCTTTTTAGGCTACTGGTGTGTTTCACAGGAAAAATGTTTTGGATGTCATCATTTTTAATACTTTATACTGTATTATTTTAGGCTCTTTACCTTAAATTAAAAGCACCTTGAGGCAACTGTTGTTGTGATTTGACACTGTATAATCAAATTGAACTGAAAACTGAAAATGGAATTATTTGTCACAGATTTTAGACATATCTTGATCCTGAGTTAGTTTACCTAAGAACATAGTTTTGACTTTCTATTTGTGCTATTTAAATATCAGATTTGATTTTTTGTTTTGTTTTTTTACACTTCATGCATTCTTTACTACATTTAGTTTTCTTCCTAGCTGTTTTAGAGTTTAATTCTGGTGTGTTTCAATCTCTTTATCTCTGTTGTAAACTGCATACAAAAATTTGTGTTAACAAAATAGAACAAATGCAGATCTCTTTAGAAAAATACACACAAGAAAAAATAAAAATAGACTGCTGAAATTGGAAGCAGAGGGGCTAAAAGCCATTAAACAACAATGTTGGGCCTGTTCCAAAATGTGAATGCACATGCTTTGAAGTTACAGGTCTTGTTGAATAATTACAAATAAAATTTCTTAAATATCTCTAGAGGCACAGAAACTTTTAATTATTTATCTGCTTAAATATCAGCCTAGCTCTACTTAGCATTTTGAGTCATTTTTTTGTTTGTGCTACTTTTTGAAAGAACAATCAGATTGCTTATTATTTGCAAGGGTAAATTTATATGTTTGATTACTTAAGTAACCAAACACACCTAACAGTTCAGGAGAGACATGGTTCAGCAGGTTCTGATGTAGCTGTTTACAAAATGTAATATTATTCTTAAAATATTTGACCTATATAAAGTACTAAGGACATCACACTATCCTTTTCAACCGTTTAAAAGTGGAAATTATATTGGTGGCTAAACCATTACACAAAAATGTGAGGATGTTAAGGATGTTAGCCGTATTGTCTTATTTACAGTGTGTCAGTAAAGGGTGACTTGCTCCTCTGTGTATAAACCATCTGTTGGGATCGTAGATTTGACACCATGGGGTTGTGAAAGCAGAGATACATGCTCCTGGTGAGCATAAGATTTCTGATTTCAACTTAGACTCAGTTATAAATTAAACTATATATGTTTTTTTGAAGTATGGCTAATGTATAATTCGACTTCTAAGGTACACGTAACAAGACAGAGAAGAAGAGAGGATGGTTTACTACGTACCATAAAAACACAATTCTTAATCTATGATCTTCCAACTGGTAGTATTTATTTATTGAGTCATACTTTGGGAATCACCCTGTTGTGGTACTGGGGAGAAAACAGTAAGGTTTGAGAGACTGCAGCATTACACAAGCAATGCATTTTGGTGACATCAGTGGATCTAATAAATAAACCTGTTATGAAATATTAAATAAGAAAAATAAACCCATAAAAAATGAAATAAAATTCATATTGAAATGAATTTGTCTGTAAAACTAATGGTAACCTCTGAGACCTAAGAATAAGTGCACCTGTAAGGGAAGAAGTTGCCCTCAGGTCAGGGCTGCTAGTCTCCTCTTGGTATTTTCTTATTTAAACATTGGTGACCTAAATTAAAGACTTTTTATTACTTCATAATATTTGGCCACATGCATTTAAGGTTTTGTGAGTGAGGAGAGAAGTTGTACGGAACAGGATTAGGGCCACTGGAAAAAGAAAAAAGTGGAATGTGTTTGTTTTGTTTTGTTTTTCAGAATTCAGAGGAAAAAAAATCCAAATTCTGATTTTAATCTCGGAATTCTGGGGGAAAAAAGACGTCGCCACTTTTTTTCCCCAGTAACCCTAATCCTCTTCCGCATAGCTGTGTGTAGTTTAAGACATTTGCTTGCACACAAAGGTTTTTGAAAGAGAAAATCATCAGATTGGCGAAGATGACCTTAATAAATTGTGTGTACATGAAAAGTATATATTCAGGTTTGGATGTACGCATTTGTTAAATAGTTTTACATGTGGTCAAATTTGTTCCTATTTGTGTGTCTCTAGTGAACTACTATGAAATCCCTTGTTTGTGGGCACAAACCTGGTGAAATAAAGAAATTTTTTATTCTGATTTGACAGTGTGTGATGCAAGGTTAACTGGTTACCTTTTGACCATCTGATCCCATACCTGTTTCCTGTTTCAGACTTTAACATAACTGAAATATAAAAAAAGCAGTTTTTTTAAATTGACTTCTATATTTCTGAACTATTACAACATTTGATGGTTTGTGAAGCTATGTGTTTATGCTAATAGGATGAATACATTTAATATATCTTTCACACAAAAAGAGCTGAAATATGTTCATTCTATTCACAAAAATAATTGTTTGCGCTTATGAACACAACATTTTGTCTGCATGATAGGAGTAGTCCCAGCTAGAACTGCAATGGAGTAAATAAAATGCATCAAACTATGACCACAATAAAAGATTAATATAGTTGAACTTGCCAAAAGTTTTCTCATTTTCCAAATGTGGCTCCCAGCTAAATCAAGTTGAAAATCCTTGCTTTATTCAGCTCAGTGACCGCAAGGATTCAACCACCATGCAGTTGATATGAGGTGTTTGAGCTGATATGCTGCGTTTGATTTGTAATAAATTTCTTATGCTGCATTAAGGCCAAACATCTCCACTTTGGTCTACTGTCCAAATGACATTGATCCAAAAGTCTTTTTTATTATCTCAAAAAGTTGATTCTGTTTATCTGGACGTAGCGTTTTCAGTTGGAGAAACTTCCTTTCTCAGTTGGGGAATGGCTGCTGTGATTGCAGCCATTCCCCAACTCTCTGTGAATGGTACTCATGGCTATTGATCAGTGGTCTTTGATCAGTGGTTCTTGATGAATGGTCATGAGAATTTGCATTATTATGACGAAGGAACTGACCTCCCAGCCCATTGTTCCTTCAGTGGGCTGGTTTCAGTCATTATAAAAACGTACTGTTTATAAGATTGGGGAAACCTGCAGTCAGCTGAGACTGAAGAAGTCACTTGGATGAGTGACGAAACATTTCTCCACTGAAAACGCTACGTCCAGATGAACAGAATCAACTCTTGGAGATTTACTTACCTGGATGATTGAGCATGCATCAAGAGATTGTTTATTATGTCCTGATGTGTTGAACTTAGATTTTATAGAGGATGAAATGTTGTTGTTTTTTATTTTTCGTGACATGCTGTTCTTAAAAAAGTGAAAAGCACATATTTTCTTTTTATTTGACTGAAAAAAACAATTTTCATCTTATCGTACAATACAGTCTCTGTCTTTATATTTGCATTAGCCATGTGGAAGCAAGAATCTGTTTATTTTTCTAGGGAAAAAAGGGGAAGCCAGGTAACTTAATTTTAATATGAATTTTCCTGCTGCCAACATAAAAAAAATTTAAAAAAAAATAATACAAAGATGTCTGGAAAAACATAGCTTAAAAATACATTTTAAAAGGTTTTATGGCCAGTTTCATACTGTGAGACGAATGCAAATCATCACCATGAAAAAAAAGCTCCATCGATGGTTCCAGTCTATCATTTACTCTGGATGATGTAGTGTGTGCAATATGTGCAATATTAACAAAAGCCACAAAAATGTGAGTAAATTAATCTTGAGGTTTTTAAGGAATGTTGACAAATTATTATAATACATATGAACACTTTAATAGTTAGCAATAGAATGACCTTTTTTCAATATATGTTTGATGTATTGGGTTAATGCCAACTATGTAGCAATAAAAAGTCTATGAAAGACTACGACTACTACTTTTATATCAAAGAATGGACATGCTTACATTTCTGCCTGATATTATGATTGACCTCATTAACATTTGCAAAATGTTATTCATACTTAACACTCACAGTGCCTTTCAGTTTTTTTCATTTTATTTGTCTTGTTTGTTTGTTTATACAAGGTTTATATACTACTATTAGTATCATTTTCATTTGTGTTCTGTACCAATTGACTGGCAGCAGTTGTGTTACCAGCCACGTTAGCATAACCTCTCTGAGTGTAAAATGCTGGGTGGGTGTTTTATGTATTATGTTGGAGCTGAAGCTTTGGACTGCAGGGGTGCAGAAGTGCACTATACACTTCAATATATTTTTTTTCTTTCATTGTGTATCGTCGGTCTTGGATCTGATAGAACAGGCAATATCAAGATAAGAGGCTTTTTTCCCCTTTTATCCAATCCAGTCCAATCAAATTTTATTTATAAAGCACTTTAAAATACCCAACGCAGGACCAAAGTGCTGTACAGAAGAGGAGGGATATTAAACCCCTTATGACAAACGAGTGATTTATGACCCCCGATAAAATGATTTATGACCTAGGAAGTAATAAAGGAAGTCATAAAATTATACTATTAATAAAATTATGATATTCATAAAATTTTGATATTTCATAGCTCGTTGATAATCAATAATCCCAAAAATATAATCATGAAAAATATGGATTTTTATGATGAATAGGATTTTTCTAATAATAGGAGTTAGTTAGCGCCCAGTTAGTTCCTAGCATTTGTCGACAGCTGTGCCTCCTTTTCGACTGCCCGGGACATTTAAACAATGGACGTATACAAGCAAATTCATGCTTTTCTCCTCAACGGAGAGCTTCCCCCGACTGAAGAACGGCGCTGTAAAATAAGAAGAATGGTGCCTAATTACAGACTTAATAATACTGACTTAGTAATATGTCACGTGAAGATTCATCAGCCAGATTAAGTGTTTACTGACAATTGACAGTGATAGCGGACATCATCATCACTATTCCAAAAATCCTCTCCACACAGACAAGCGTAAACACACTCGACTATCACTAAATCAAATTTAACACGCATATACAAACACGATTTGTAATGACGCTAGTTCATTTTACAATAGGGTTCATTCGCTCGGTCAGCAGGTGGCGTTATCCTCGTACACTGGGGAGTAAACTGCATTTAAACGAAACAGAAGAAGAAGAAAACATCTGCATATGCGTAGTAAGGATCGGGGAGTCCTGATCCGTAACAATTTTTATTTTTCGTTTTTATCTACATTATATCGAAATGCTTCATTACTGCAAACACTTTAAGATATACTTATTATTCTTAACATCTTAACAGATACTCTGACCAGTAACTATCGTAAAATGCTTTGACCGGAAGTAGACAGCTTTCCCACATGCGTGGTACCGATCAGGTTTCCGGTACGGATCGGGTAGTGACACGTGTCATTCAAATATTTTAACTGTCGCAATGTTGGCAAAGAGAGGAAGTGATGTAAGATTTGCGCAGGCGTGGTACCGATCGGGTTTCCGGTACGGATCGGGTAGTGACACAGATGATGTTTCCGGCCTGAGTTTGCCTGAATTTTTTTTATTTTTTTTATTTTCTTTGAGCAATTGAACAACAAATATACATAATAATGCAGTTATAGAAAGGGTTTGAAAAATTTCACAGCTTTCAGTATCTTTTATAACTCATGTATAGGGCTTTGGAATTGATGTAACGGCGCAATGTATTGTGGGAGCCTGGCGCCATATTTCTGGGCCACGAATCAAAACAAACATGGAAGGACGGTTGCTAGAAACATGCTTAAAAGCAGCTCAAAAGAAAAAGGGCGGTATAGAGACAGATTGTGTCCGGATGCAAAGAGACGGTACTTGCAAAAAATAGAGTGCATTGGAAATGTGGATCCGTACGAAATACGGCAGTGGAGTATGTAATAATGTGAATTATTGTTTGCAAGGTGATTTGTTCCACAGTGGATTGTGTTGCTGCATGGACGTTTTAGAGTGTGAAACAATTAAGGAATGTTGGGCCAGATCGTTAGGCTGTATGCTATTGTTGTACATGGTGGAGGGCCAATCTGAGTCACATGACTTGTTAATAATACTTACTACCCCGTTGGGTAGGAAATAGATATTCTGGAGTCTGTCGTGAATGAGACCAGAATATAACATGGTGGCAGCGGAGCAGGCAGCGGAGTAAGCTGCACGGCCGGAGTGGACCTCCCGGAAACGTCTGTCGGAGCGGTGAGAAATTAGCAGCTAATCGAGTTAGCACCGCCGCGAGGCATGGAGGGCCTTAAAGTGCCGCCGACGCTGGTATTGGACTCCAGTAACCTGTCGCGGACGTGGAAGACCTGGAGGGATGGGTTTATGCTCTATGTCGAGCTGACCATGGACTCAGACGGCAAACAGAAAAAACTAAGCCTGTTCAGTTATCTCGTTGGTGAGAGCGGCAGGGAGCTGCTAGACACGCTAATGGGCGACACCGCGAGAGATCAGTGGACAGTTAAGGACATTATTGAGAAGTTTGATAATCACTGCAATCCTGTAGTTAATGAAACTGTGGAGCGTTATCGGTTCTTCACGAGAAACCAAGGCACCAGTGAGACAATCGACAGCTATGTAACGGAGTTAAAGCTGCTGACGAAAACGTGCAATTTTGGAGTATTAAGGGACTCACTGATTCGTGACAGGATTGTATGTGGCCTTAACAACCCGAGTTTGAGGGAGAGACTGCTGCGTGAGAAAAACATGACGCTGGATGCATGCATACAGCACTGCAGAGCCGCGGAGCTGTCGCGGGAAAACAGCAAAGCCATTTCGGGAGCTGCAGTGGAGGAGGTGCATGCTGTGCGTGGAGCTGCGCGCCAGAAACAGATCGGCAACGCAGTGGACTGTAAGTTTTGTGGCAGAACACATGAAAAAAAGAAAGAAAAATGTCCAGCATACAGGAAGAAATGTAAAAAGTGTGGCAGAGAAAACCACTTTGCAGTTAAATGCACGGCACATTCAGAGCAGAAAAGAAGGACGAATGTACACGTGACAGCATGTGAGAGTGATGAGTATGAGGACGTTCTCTGTGTTACAGAGGCAGACACACAGGATTCAAGTACAAAGAACACTGAGAAAGTGAGACCCACTCAACTCTTTGCAGGCATGCTGATGGGCAAAGAGATTGTAAATTTTCAGATTGCCTGTGGTGCCAGTTGTAATGTAATGCCAATTCACATGCTAAGCCCGAACACACGGTTAGAGGACACACAGACAGTGTTGATGATGTACAACAAAAGTAAGATAAAGCCGTTGGGAAAGTGCAAAGTTAAGCTACGTAACCCGAGAAATCAGAAACTGTATCGGTTGGAGTTTCAAGTGGCTGACAAAGACTGTAAAGTACCACTGCGTGGCAAGAGAGCCAGTGAAGCGATGAAACTCATAAAAGTGCACTATGAAAACATCTTGAAACTGGACAGCATCGTTACTTCAGAGCACCAAACAGCCAATGAGTGGAACATGGATCAGATTAAAGCGGAGTATGCCGATGTCTTCACAGGGGATGGCTGTTTGGAGGGAGAGTTAAGGCTCGAGGTCGATGAAACTGTGAAACCAGTGCAGTTACCAAAACGGCGTGTCCCTATTGCACTGATAAAGCCATTAAAGAAGGAGCTTCAGGATCTTCAGCGGAGAGGGATCATTGCACCAGTAGAATGCAGCACAGACTGGATCAGTGGGATGGTTGTGGTCCAAAAGCACAATGGGGACTTAAGGGTGTGCATCGATCCAAAACCCTTAAACAAGGCCCTACAACGGAGCCACTTTCCATTGCCCACCATTGAGGACATTTTGCCTGATCTGTCAAAGGCTAAAGTGTTCACTGTCTGCGACGTGAAGAGTGGATTCTGGCACGTGAAATTGGAGGAGGAGTCAAGCTACCTGACAACGTTTTCGACTCCGTTTGGACGCTACAGATGGCTGAGGATGCCAATGGGGATAAGTCCAGCTCCGGAAGTGTTCCAGAGAAAGCTCACACAAGCTTTGGATGGACTGGCAGGGATCTACATCATTGCAGATGATGTGCTGATTACTGGCCAGGGAGACACATGCTGAAGCAGTACGTGACCATGACGAGATGCTGAGACAGTTTTTGACTCGTTGCAGGCAGAAAAACATTAAGTTGAACGCAGACAAGTTTAAACTTAAACAGAAGGAGACTACGTACATTGGACATCAGCTGACATGCAACGGTCTGAAAATAGACCGAAAATAGAGAGAAGGTTAGGGCTGTAGAGCAAATGCCCAGACCTACAGACATGAAGGCAGTACAGAGACTGTTAGGTATGGTGAACTACTTAGCAAAGTTTTGCCCACATCTGTCTGACCACTGTGACGCACTGAGACAACTGACGCACAAAGACAGTGAGTAGAACTGGACGACTTGACATGAAGACGCATTCCAGAGACTTAAAGAGACTATAACAGAGGCTCCAGTCCTGAAATACTACTGCCCAGAGGAAGAGCTGACAGTACAATGTGACGCTTCTGACAAAGGCTTAGGTGCAGCGCTCATGCAGAAGGGTAAGCCTGTGGCTTTTGCGAGTAGAGCACTTACACGTACAGAGCAAGGTTATGCCCAGAGTGAAAAAGAGCTTTTGGCTGTAGTTTTCAGTATGGAGAAGTTTCATCAGTATACATATGGTCGTAAAGTGTTAGTACACAGTGATCACAAACCCTTAGAGACCATTGTAAGAAAACCGCTGTTGAGTGCACCCAAACGGTTGCAAAGGATGCTTATGCGCATTCAGAAATATGACTTAGATGTGGTGTATGTGCCAGGCAAAGACATGTTATTAGCAGACACGTTGAGTAGAGCATATGTTCCAGAGTGCTCACCACAGGGCTCCATAGAGGAGGAAATACAAAACATTAACATGGTCACTCATGCACCCATCTCACCTGACAGAGTAAACAGGATAAGGACCGCTACACAGGAGGACAAAGCACTACAGATCCTCATTGACACGATGCACAGAGGTTGGCCGACTTACAAAAGAGACACTGACAGTGACATCAGACTATACTTCTCATTCCAGGATGAACTGAGTAGTCAGGATGGACTTGTGTTTAGAGGTGAGCGTGTTGTTGTCCCGAATACCATGAGACAGGAGATCATAGCTAGGCTACACTTGACACACCTAGGTGTAAAAGGTTGTCTAAGGAGAGCCAGAGAGTGTGTGTATTGGCCAGGCATGAACGAACAAATTAAGACTTATGTGACTAAGTGTGACATCTGCAGGTCAGTTGACTACAGACAGCAGAAAGAGACTTTGGTCCCACATGAGATCCCGACTAGACCATGGGCTAAGGTGGGCACAGACCTGTTTATGTTCGACAACAAGGACTAC
>VUQG01004892.1:5748-19519 GCA_015106755.1 Etia nguti
TCCTCCAGCAGTTCCAGCTTACTTAGCTTACTAAAGACACACAAACATGAAACAATAACAGCTGGGGTGAAAAAGGGGAAACTTACATTTGAATTTATAATGAAAGTAATGCTTCAGTAATGATTCTTAATAATAACTTCTTTAACTGCACAGTAACCCTAAAGAAGCATCACATTTTTTGTTGATCCTCATAAAGTATTTTGTGGGTGCTTAAAAGGGTTCAATTTGTACCCTTGGTTTAAACTAATAGTTAAGACACACAGAAGTTCGGAGAACTCACCTGGCAGGGAATGAGAGTAACTGGTTGTAGGCAATGTGGAGGATCCGCAGGTTCTGGTGTCCGACCAGCAGAGCGCCGCAGTTCTCGCTCAGGTTGTTCCCCGTCAGGTAGAGCTCCTGGAGTGTGCTGAGGCTCTCCTCTGATTGGCTGCTCGGCGGAATGCTTTCCAAGGCATTGGCTGACACGTTTAAGTATTTCAGGCTGTAAGAGAAGACAAACAGAAAAACAATTTACACAACTGTTCACGTAATCAGCAGTGCATCTGAGGAACGCACCCAACCATTCACATCTCGTTTACCGCACCTGATGTTCAAGCTAAAAGGTTTTGAAGACTGTTGATGACTGATAAACGGTATCAGTAACACTGCATCATTCTCATATTGAAAACTGAAGCAAGCTCAGTCGGCTGGTGTTTGGGAGGCCGGGTGCAAATTGAATTTAATTACGACACATTTTCACCCTGTTTGCAATGAAACATGTTTAACTGCAAATTAAATAATTTTCCAGGTGGCCTCAGCTTCTGCAGTGAAATGAAGACGACTGAGGCCTAGGGTCTGAGTTCTGCATTTAAAGAATTATAGAGATTTTAAGAGCTTCCACATTTTCTAACGTAAAAAGCCTTCTTCTAATTTATTCTTGCAAGTGGAGCATTGATTTGCATGTCATTGACCCTGCGCATTAAAGTGGGCCAGTAATATGAGCTCCAGTGGTTGTTATGTAATTGGTGTCAAGTCATTTTCTGCATTTATCATGTACTGTAAAGTAATAAAACTTGTCCCTCTGACCCAGTGAGGAGTGAACCTCATCACGCTGTTGTTATAAACCAGCCTCAGACATTACTGACGTGCACTGACATCTCTCCAGCTCATACACACCACGATAAAGTTTACAGCTTATTTGGAGGTCTGGCTTTTTTATGCTTAACATAGTTAAATAAAAAATTAAATGTAGTTGTATTCACTTAGTTACTGAGAAACCTAATTAAAATATATATACTGTTCAAAATGCTGTTAATTACAAATGAGAAACATCCACGAGGTTAAGGTTGTCTCTGGCAGGAGAAAATTCTCTTGGATCTGGAAACTACTGCATCAAAACCCTTTACCTTCTTAATGAGCACATGCTCAGAGTACAACAAATGGGATGGATGAGCTAAAATGTGACTCTTTTTGACCTGGTTGCTTATCTCTGGACAACCTGGGTCACTAAGTAGTTGGAGAAAAAAACCCCATAAAGGTACGATGGCTTACAAGCGGTTGTTCTATACATCTGGGCCACCTCTATTAATTTGCTATTGTTTTTGATTAGCTCTGTGATTTGAATTTGCACTGCTTCTCTTCGATTTTCAGTGCTGCTTTCATTCTAAACTTTAAAAAAATAAAATACTAGATGCTGACAGGTAGCACTGGCAGCCTCCTATTAGATTATTATGGTATAAATGTGAAAATCCTTGGTAATTTTCAGAAAGTTTACCTGAACTTGTGTGAGATTTTAAGCAGACACACCTATGGCATGAATTTCAAAATCCTAAGTCACCTCGTTCTCGAGTTATCGCATGGACAAACTTGGGTGTCCACACCGCCTACCCGAGAGGGTGATGACAATACCCCAGGCTGAGGGATAAAAACATAACATTATACGCTAAAGTTTGTTTACCAGCAATCAAAATTCTATCATTCTATCAAACCTGAAGAAACACCTACAGCCTGCAGAGTAGTTTCTTTATTGCTCAGTTCATAACATTTAATAAAGTAAATAAATAAAGTAATAAAGAAAGATTAGGTAGGTACTTTCAGCCATCTTCTCCCTTATTTCCCAAGGGATGGCCACAGCAGTTGGATCGTGGGTTTGATCTGTCACAGATTTTACACTGGATGCCCTTCAAAACACAACCCTCCCATTAATCCAGACTTGGGACCAGTACCAGGAGTCTACTAGTCTGTGATCCCCTGAGGCTCTTTCTGTGCCTCCCTCTGGTCCCAAAACAGGGATCTTTTTTGTGTAAGACGAATATGTTACTACACCATGGTATCAAAAATTAAGTAAGCAATAAGTAAGTAGTTAAGTAATAAAAAAAAGATCCTTAAATTTAATCAGTTACATTACAGTACATTTTTTGAATAAACGGTTACATTACATATTGCATTTTTCAGATGGGTAGCTAGTATTCTATAACCTATTTTATTTGGAATAAAAATCACCCTCCTAACATTCCTCTCAGGAAACCCATAATGCACAAAGTAGTCACTCCCATTACATCTCAGCAATAGAGACAGTAAAGTGCATTAGACCATTTGAACTGCTAATGGGTGTTAAAAGATTTACCACACAGGAAATAGGAGAGAAACTGAATCTCCAGTTATGGCGTGGAATGCTCCACTGATTTTGACCACAATCTCTTCCTATAATCTCCACTTCATTCCCAAAACAATGAGCTGTAGTACAATGACTGTCTGCTGCAACACAACAGGGAAGTCACTGCCAATAAAAGTTTCAAAGCAAACGAACCAGTTGATAAAGGACTCAAATAATAACACGAAAAAGTCAAAAGGGCCACTGAAAAAAGAAGGAGAGAGAGTACAGAGATTCAGACTTACTTTAAGGCCTTCAGAAACAGACTCTCTGGAAGATCAGCTAGCATGTTGTGCTGGAGGTCCAGGGCTTCCAGAGGGACATGGTCAAGGAGGTCAGGCACTCTTTGCAAACGATTGTACCCCGTCAGCAGCTTCCTCAAACTCAAGCTGTTAAGCAGTCTGCTGGAGGGCAGAAGAGACATCACAGAACAAGATCAGGACAAGAAAAATCACTTATGAAGCTTTGTGGGTGGTGGACGCAGCCCTCACCAATCTATCAGTGACCTACTGACCTATGGTTTACCTGCCCATACAAACTAGCACAACAGCTTTGGGGTCCTTAGGGACTAAGTAAAGCGCTATACAAATACAGGCCATTTACCATTTACCGAATACCAGCAACAAAGTTATGAGTGCGTACAGAAGACAGATTCGCTTTTCTGATTCATTCACTGTTGTTCGATACAAATACTAGAGCCTGGCAGTGAATGAGGGTACTCTGAGCCAGGCACTATAAGATGGTCACGTTTTAATGTAGCAGCCAAAACACACAGACACTGTCCTCCACAAGAAAACCTCACACCACATTTTCACTACTGTAAAAAAAACGGTCTTTATCTATACCACCTGGCATTCAAGCGAGCAGTTAGAAAGAATGTGTAACACCGTATCTCATTATTATGGATATGAGGCAGCTTTTTATTAAACGACAGGCGAATAAATTCAATTTATGCAAAAATGTAAAAAAAAAGGTACATAACCTGGAAGGAAGCTCTGACAGGAGGTTACGTGCAATGTCCAGCATCTCAATTTTTCTGCAGTCACACACCCAGTCTGGAAGATACTCCAAGAGGTTCCTGTCTCAACATACACACACACACACACACACACACACACACACACACGAACTGAGCATTTGGTCAGGCCAAACCGATATTCTCCAGGGCCATTTAGGCCTGCAAATGATCTGTACTTTAACAAAAACAATTAGTGCGTGCAGTTGGGGATAGATGTTTGGTAGAAAGAAATTGTGCAGATGTTTCTCACACTGGCAAAAACACAAGACAGCTTATTTATCCACTGGCCTATTTCAAAGTTTGAAAGGTTCGTGACCTTAAAAAGAGATTTCTCAGATTTGCACATCTTTTACTCATTCATCTATCCAGCTATTATTTAATCCCTACAGGCAAAGTGACTCTAACAGCTGAAGGATGAGAATATATTGCAAATGGGCTTCAGCTGCCTTTGCTGACATGATAAAAAAAAAGCGATGATTACAATTCCTACAAGTCCCATAAATTTTCCATAAATATTGTAACTACAAATCCTGTAACAGTTAAACAAGTACACAGAATATCTGTTTTGAGGTTGTTGGGTGATAATGATCTATTTCAGTATTCATGTTGATTTACAACCACATAAACACTGAGCAGAACTAGATTAATGAGCACAAAGATAAAGATACTATTTTTGGACATCAGCGTCTCTGTAGCCACTTCTTATTCCCAGCCAGAACTCACTGTGATAGGTCCATGTGCGTCAGCTGGTTAGGGACTGGATAGATGTTGACTGTTGTAAGGCCTGTAGGCAAATAAAGGCAGCAATCATCAACCAAACATCTGGACCATTCCTACGTGCACTTACACGATGCATGTAACAGTGGAGGGAAGGGCAGGAACATACAGACAAATAGCCAGCGAGGCATTAATAGCAGCTACTTGACGCTCTATTTGACTCACGGTTGCTGCTGGCATGAAGCATGCGCAGTGTGAAACCGCTGAGTGTGAGTGTCCCCAGCTGGTTGCGTTGGCAGTGCAGAGTCTCCAGGTTGCACACAGAGCTGAGGTCTAGTGATTCTAAGCAGTTGTCCCGCAAGTCCAGCTGGGTCACCTGGCTCACTACCTCTAGATTCTCACTTTTCACCCACCGCAATCCATTCAGCCTATATTTAACAGAGAGAACAAAGAGCACATTAAAAAAGGAGTTTGTATGTATGTAAGTGGCATGATTTTTAGGGCTGTCCTAAATCAGTTTATCTTTTAAAATATCATATCACAACATTTGATGCAGTAATACGTTTAAAAACACCTTCCTCACATAGTGAAACAAAAAGGAAATACATTCTGATTTCAGGAGTGCACGGTACATCACTGTACTCAGATAAATGCTCTGTAGTAGCTCATTCATCTTTTATGAGAGCTGCCAGCACAAATTCACCACAGATGCACCTTGGTCCTTATAAATATAGCCTGCAAACCACAACTTAACTCACAAGGTTGAGAAATTATCTTGCTGTGGTTGGAGGAACGGTTGCCGGCTTAATCTTCGCACCACAAGAAAAATTTGCATGTTTTCTTATCCCACTTTACCAGCCATGGAGGTCCCCTTGAGCAAGACACCCCACTTGTATGGTGCGGAGTTCTTTTTCACTGTGCTGCGTTGTATAATCAGCCTTCTGTTTTCATATAGTCGTGTTTTTCTCTTTGCCCTTTGTCAGTCTCTTGTGCCTTGTATCTTTCCATATTCTTTTTATTTTTTATTTTTATTCCTCTGGACTCTGTGTTTTCTTGTTTTTGCTTTTGGCCAATAAAGGCTCATTTTGTTTTCTGCCTTGCCAGCCTCTGCATCCTGCTGTTAGGTCCTCTCTTTGCCGTCCCTCCATATGACATATCGTTTATTTGTGAACTGCTAAGAGGCCGGCATATACAGAGTGGAACAATGTCAGGATAATCAATTCAGGACACTGTTAGAAGTTTTCCTTACTCACATACTACAGTATATCACACAGCAGGAGATAGTTTACTTCAAATGCATTCTGCTGGAAATGAACTGCGCTTCCAGGATAGAGCATGCAGGAGGTAGGACACATGACACCCACTCACTCACTTAAATTTATTGGACAATTTCCTGTGCTATTCTCACGCAGGCTCAGTCAGCCATGTGATAGGGAGCTGGCAGGTTAAAGGCCACTTAATGTCAGATCCAACTATGTTGATGATTTGCATTCTCACATTCACAGTACAAGTACAGTGTCATGAAAAGTAACCCCCCCCCCTCCTTACTCCTACATGTTTCAGATCATCAAACAAATTGTAATATCAGATAAAGATAACCCAAGTAAATACAAAGTGCAGTTTTTAAATTACGATTTCAGATATTAAGGGAAAAAAACTATCCAAACCTACCTCGCCCTCTGTGAAAAAGTAACAAGCATTGAATTATGAATTAAGTGTGATTAACGAGATTTTTTCAAAAGATGAGTTCAATTTCACTAAATCAAGAAATCATTTCAATAGAGAGATTTCTTGATTTCAGACTTCCCGTCTGAGAAGTAGTAGGCTAAAACACCTTAAAAAGCAACATATCATACCATGATATAAAAATACCGCTTAGATACAAGTCACTGACATTTATCAGTCTGGAAAGTGTTATAAAGCCATTTTTAAGGGTTTGGGACTCCAGTGAACCACAGTGAGAGCGATTATCCACAAATAGAGAAAACTTGAAAGAGAGATAAACCTTTTCAGGAGTGGCCGGCCAACCAAAATTAGCGTATCGACGACCCATCCAGGTGGTCACGAAAGAGCCAGAAACAACATCTACAGAACTGCAGGTGTCACTTGCCTCGGTTAAGGTCAGAGTCCACGCTTAAAAAATTAGAAAGAGACTAGGCAAAATTGCCACCTAAAAACTACACAGAGGCTTGGTCTCACATTTGTCAAAAAACATCTTGATGATCCCCAAGACTTTTGGGAAAATATTCTGTGGACTGACGAGAGAAAAGTGGAACTTTGTGGAAGGCTTGAGTCCCGTTACATCTGGCATAAAACTTCTCACAGTGTAGCCAGATGGGTTACTCTCCCCACTCCACCACTCTCTGTCTCTCTCCCTCTCTCTCCCTGCCGATCCGGGTTGCTCCTTTGCCTTTTCTCTGAGCGTGATATCAGGCACCAGGGAATTTTTCCGATAACCCAGGCAGCTTTGATTACATTCTGCAACAGTTACAGGTACTCTAATCTGTGTGCTTGTCCTCCTTTATCCTATCTACCCTACTGATTAACCACCATGCCACAACAGCGTTTCATAAAAAGAACATCATACCAACAGTCAAACATGTTGGTGGTTGCAAATCCAACTCTGAATGACTCAAAAAAAAAAAAAAAAGAAAATCCAGGATTGGTGGAGTGGTCTAGTCAAAGTCTGATTGAGATGATTTAAATCTGATTGAGATGCTTTTACAGGACCTTAAAAAGGCCATCTGTGGTCAAAAACCCTCCGATGTGGCGGAATTAAAACAATTCTGCAAAGAAGAGTGGACCAAAATTCCTGTACAGCAATATGAAAGATTAATTGCCAGCTACTGCAAATGCTTGACTGCAGTTCTTGCTGCCAAGGGTGGCACAACCAGTTATTAGGTTTAGGGGGCAATTAGTGTTTCACATGAGGCCGAGTAGGTTTGTTTGGCTTGTTTCCCCTAATAATGAAAATCTTAATTTAAAACTCAATTTTGCATTTACTCGGGTTATATTTGTATAATATTAAAATTAGTTTGATAATATGACACAAAAAAACTAAGAAATCAGGGAGGGAGCAAATATTTTCCTCAGGGCACTGCACGTCGAAAAACGTTTAGTGCTGTAGTGCAGTGAAAAGTGCAGTTCTGGACAGCTCCCAGGTGTTAAATAGGACACTGCATTTATTCAGAGGAAATGTGCCATCTATGAACATTTGTTAAATAAATAGGTAAGGCTTAGGTGAATGCAGCGCTGGCTGAAGTTCAGGACATTTAATCTCCTGAAGTAATGGAGAAAGAGACAAAAGAGGAACTTGTAGATAATTGGAAGCACAGAATTTTTCTCCACCTGCCACCTCTCTTCGTAGGCATTGAAAGAATGACAGTCATTGGTAGGATCCTTTTAAATATTATATTCTGATCCAGCATTATTCTACTCAGTAACATATGGCTGAGCAGAAGAGCAAGCAGAGAAGGATAAGACAGAGTGAGATGAGTCAAAGGGAAGCACAGATGCTGAGAGCTGTTTGTTCCTCACTGGACTCTTACCGGAGGTCAATGTTTTTCAGGTGGCTCATTCTGACTAGAGTGCACAAATCCAGACTCTCCACTCTGTTCCCAGCCATAGCCAGCTTGTCAACTGCACTCAATCTCTCCAGCACAGCAGGGATGTGAGAGAAGCCGTTGAAGGAAAGCCCCAGGCTGTTGAGCTGAAACAGGCCACCCATCTCTTCAGGCAGGGAGCTGAGGTGGTTTCCATCCAAAGACAGCGTCTGCAGGCTAAGAGAAGAAAGGGACAAAACAGGCGTTTGCTTTCTTTTACTTTAGAGAGCAGGCAAAATATCTGCTCACAACAATTTGTAGTTGTATCCATTATTTATTGCACAGCGTCCTATGAAATGCTGCATGAGTTAGCTTTATTTTATCAGAGTGCATAACAAAACGTTCTACCTTTATCCATTTCACCTCCCTTATTCCCTCATTATGTGTATAGTGGATTAAAAGTGCAAACCACAATGGTGACTGGCAAAAAATAATTCTTGCATCCTTCTCCAAATTTAATTTAATGCACCTTTTTATTTTGAATCTCTGACATCTAACTGACATTTCTAACATCCTTTGTCTGTGCTGCTATTCACTGATATCCCACCAAAGTGTACCTATGCAATGTACGCACTGTGTGCACTAGATGTGTGTCAAACCTTTGAAGGTTGCCTATCTGTACAGGGATGGCGTGGAGACTGTTACAGGAGAGGTTGAGTTCAGTTAGGGTGAGGATCTCGAACACACACTCGGGGAACACACCCAGACGGTTATGAGATAAGTTCAGGCTCTTCAGCTGAGAAAACCTGACGAAAGAAAAAACAGAATGTGAAGTCTACGGGCTCACTTTGTTTACGATCTACATTATCTGCATTTGCAAAAAATAGTATATCAGGAATGAACACCAAAAAGACCATCAAACTGTGTTTGAATTCATCACTGTGATGTATCACAGACATACGGCCCTCAAAAAAGTTTAAACTGGTCGATATAAAAAAGAAAACAGATGGGCTTTATGTCTCGAACAAAACAGCAATCAAATCATGTAAGCTAAAGTACGAGAGGTAAATGTTTATTTGTGGTTCTGCTTTTGTCATTGTTGTTGCCTTCAGAGGATGACTGGTTCAGCACACTGTGGTGAAAGAGCAGTAAAAATAGTGTAAACCCATGTTGTCCACCCTCCAGCAGAGGCTGAACAGCACTTCTCAAAATTCTGGTGAACATTGTTGGACGTGTGCTGCACGGTGGGAGTTGTGTAATATTTTGTAATGCTGCCTCAGGCTTCACCATGTTATGCCTGTGGCAGGCAACAAAGAACAGTACTCATAACTGATAGGAGTGATTTAAATACACACATATATATGTAAATCCCTCCTATCAGTTCCCTGATATTAACAGTTGATATCTCAGTTCAGATAGGCCAGGCCTGCAGTGCATACAACACAAACATGTGATTTTCATTTTTCTGTTCATGTGCATTTGTTGATTAAAACATGTAATCGGACACCTCTGGTCACAACTAGATATTCCAAAGAGAACAGCATCAATATGTGTAATATTCTTCTTCTTCTTCTTCTTTCAGCTGCCGCCTTTAAGGCTCGCTACAGCAGATCATCTGCCGCTATCTCACCTTATCCCTAGCATCCTCTCCTATCGCACCAACCCTCTGAATGTCCTTCTTTACTACATTCATGAACTTCCTCTGTGGTTTTCTGCTTTTCCTCCAGCCTGGCAGCTCCATCTTCAGTTTCCTTTGTCCAGTATATCCACTATCCCTCCTCTGCACATGTCCATACAAATCTCAGGATTGACTCTTTAACTTTATCTCCAAACTTTTCAACCTGAGCTTTCCCTCTGACATATTCGTTTCCAATCTTGGCATCTTCATCTCTGCCATCTTCAACTCCACCTCCGTCTGTGCCACGGTTTCTAAACTGTATATCACAGCAGGCATCACTACGGCGTTGTACATCATCCTTTTCACTCTTGCTGCTATCCTTCAGTCACTAATCACATCTGACGTTCGTCTCCACCCACTCCACCCTGCCTGCAGTTACTTCTTCTGTACTGTCCATAGCTTTGGATCTTTGACCCCATCTCTCTCACACATGTATTCTGTCTTGCTTCTATTGACTTTCATTCCTCTTCTCCCCAGAGCTTAACTCCACCTCTCCAGGCTCTCTTCCACCTGCTCTCTGCTCTCACGACAGATCCCAGTTACGTCTGCGAACATCATAGTCCACAGAGACTCCTGCCTGACCTCATCTGTCAGCCTGTCCACCACAATTGCTCACCTATTTTATTCTAAAGACAACATTAAGAAGAGCAGTGAATGAGAAACCAGTCTTCTTAGTAAGCAGCAGAACAGAATCATTTTATAACAGCATGCATTCAGTACACTAACACCCATTCAACCAGGCATTCAACAGAAACTAAAGGGGGTTGAGTCACAATTTATAGCAATGTGCTAATGACCTCAGCTTGTTTAAACAGGCTCAGCTCCAAGGAGCAAGGACACACAACTAAATTCATGCCCTATGTAATGAAAGCCACACATACGGAGCCACAGATATGACATAAATGAGTGGGGATCATTAAATGTGTGATAACAAAGAGATGTACAACATATGCTCACAGTAACACTGAAACAGCAGACTAACTGGAAAATAACTAGAGTGAGAAACATTGTATTCAATGAATTATTATTCAAATATCAAAAAGACTATCTAATAAAGCGCATAATTAGTGAACAAACAACAAAATGTTTTGTGATATTATTAAATAACTAATTTCCATCCCAACAAGTAACTAAGTGAAGGTGACTGTCAAGTTTAAAAGGTTTGACTGATAACAAACAGCTTTCCAAAAGCTTTCCAAAGCCCTGGCCACCAAAATAACAAACACTGGGGATTCATTTCAGTAGCCAAGGCATAGTTCAGGGAGACAGATACTTAGCACCATACGGATATGATAGTGTGCTCTCCAGCCACAGGACGATGTAATACCATCTTTTTCTTGCGAAGATGTTTCACTTGATGTCATGTGGTTACCTCGGGAGGTTGAGCAGGCCTCCAGGTCCCTGCAGGCTCATGAAGTTGTGTCGCAAGTTGAGATGGGTGATGTCCTGACTGTAAAACAGATATTCAGGCACTGCTTCCAGACTGTAGCAGGACAAGTCCACCAGGCTTACTGTCTGAGACACCACCTAAACACACATGCAGACACAAGCAGACTGAGTTAACACCGAGGTTAAAAAACAGAAACCTGAAGTGCCTACAATTCATGTATATATATATATATATATGTCGAATATTTTTACATTAAAATAAATATGACATGATGCAACCGCAACTACAACTGTCAGGCGACATTTCTAAAACTGAGAGCTATGAGCTCACACCTGATGATTCATTTTAGAACGACTTATTAGCTACGAGTTGTCGTCTATTTAAAGTAAATGGTTAAGTTGTAAGTTGTGCTCAGCTTTATGATATATGACAAAAACTGAGTTCCACTGGCTTCCTTATCAGCACTACCGAGCTGCCTCATCAAGAATTAACTCAGATAGACAGTTTCCCACATTCCAGTACAAGAAGTTTCTAGGAAAGCGACAGTTAAAACAGTAACAGAATAACCAGTTAAGGTCCGATCTTATTAACCAAAAGCATGATGATTTGCATTGTGCTGCCAGTATGTTAGGTACAGCTTATGCATGGGATGTCAAAATGAAAAAACAAGAACTTTTCTGTCATTTAACTCTTTCCATTACTTATCTATTACTTAATTGGTGTAGTATAAATGTCCATGGGGGAGGTCTGGGGGACATTTTCCAAAGCAATTCACATTGTGGTCCCCAGGCCTTACATTTGACACCTCTAGCTTATGCTGTCTATATAACAGCCTTGTCTTAAAGCCTACCATCATCATGGTTATCTTAATTTTTTTTTTTTTTTCAGGAAACTGATCGTCATGCTCCTGGGTCTTCGAAGACCCAGGTTTGAGTTTGTTCTGGATTCTTTACTCGTTCCTTTGAATTTATGAAGTGTTTATATTCAAGTTTTGTAATAGTTAGCTCTAGTGCATCAGAGTTTGTTATTTCTAGTTCTTCATTATGTGAGTGCCCCTTTCATGTCCAGTCTGTCCCAGTCTCGCCTCTGTGTTTTGTTATCCTTTCTCTCTCCCCGGTCATGTCCCCGTGTCTGTCTGATCTCGCTGCGTTCTGTCTCCGTGGCTGTCTGCATTCCCTGTCTTGTCTAATTAATTCGCCTATAGTCCTGTCCCCGTGTTTATCCCTTCCTGTTTATGTCTGTTCACGTGTCCTAGTCTGAGTCTTAGTGTGTGTTTCTTCCTGTTTAATTTTGATAGTCTCCTGTTCTGCGTGAGAGACAGTTAAGGTTTGCCCTGTCTCGTTATTTATGATTCAGTTCAGCTGTGTTCCCATCTGCGTCCACTTCCCTGAATCACTCTCCTCTGTACACATTGTCTGCTTCTCCCTCATTGTAGGTGAAGTCTTCTGCCTGTCAGTCCATATTATGTCCTGTTATTGTTTAGTTTTGTATTTGCCTTTTGTTTTTTTTGCAACAAAACTCTGATTTTGAGTTTAGTTCCATTTGCCGATTCCTACATTCTGGGTCCACACTCCATTCGCCACACACCTGCTCACATGACAGTGATTTTATAGAGTTGCTGATGCCTTATGATCCTTTCCAGTTTGTAGTGCTGTTGTGAAACTTTTTCTACATAATTTTTAAGCACCAGGGAGGCTGTGATTGCATCTACAGTTGGGATTTTACTGCTGTTCGTCACTGGATTTTTTTTCCTCACAGACCTGGGAGATTATAGTTTACATGCTGGCCATCAGTCCAGGCTATGTAGCAGTGCTAAGTCAGTCTACTCTGACAATCATCTCCCCCATTAGCTCCAGAGCTGCACAGTGTGCAGCTACGCAGAAAATGGGATGGCTGCTCAGTCAAGCATGGCATCACGTCACTGCCTGATAGAGACGAAACTGCTCTTCTCCCACGGAAAAACTCACAGGACAGACGCCCTCTGTTCTTAAAAAAATAATTCAGTGATGTGACACTCGGAGATTGAATTGGAAGGTCGGGACAGATTTTGCTGTTTTAAATTATTTGCTTTTTAATTCAACACTGAAACTATGAAACGCAGCAAAGAAATGTCCGTTTAGGTACGATGGGTGGTTCAGTCCTTAATCAACGTGACACAAAATTTCCTGCAAAGCTGAGAAACTGGAGCACTTGGGCCACTAGCACAGCTGATCACAGCTTGAGTTACAACATCACAGTTTAATATTTCATTCTGTAAGACTCTGTAAAATGTGTTAATGGCATCTATAAAAGAAAAAGCCATTTCTTGAGAAATATCTAGTCCAGTCAGGCTGGACTTAATTTAAAATCTCCACAGACATAGACATTACTTTAGTTTTGATTTTGCATTTGCTATACAAATAGATCAATATATATATCTATATAATCTCTCTCTCTCTCTACATATATATATATATATGTGTGTGTGTGTATGTATATATATACACATACATAAAGCCTGGGGGGCTATTGCTTAAGATGACTTGTAAAAAATTAGAAGAAAGTCTGTATCTTTGGAAGCAAAATATAAAGAAATGTTCTTCAAATAGCTAAACTCACAGCAATCTAAGTGCCTAAGATGATGTGAGTTTCTTTTGCAGCAACTAACATCTGACAAACACTGAATTGTCATTGTTAATGTGATAAAAATGCATATTTCCTCCTACTCATCATGATCATGATTTGTTGTAAAATGTAACTCATCTATGTTGCTTTTTTTTTTTTTTTTTTTTTTAATTTTTTTTTTCAAAAAAAT
>VUQG01004892.1:26301-56013 GCA_015106755.1 Etia nguti
TTCTACTGTGTGTGTGTGTGTGTGTGTGTGTGTGTGTGTGTGTGTGTGTGTGTGTGTGTGTGTGTGTGTGTGTGTGTGTGTGTGTGTGTGTGTGTAGCGGGTGTGGAGAAAGGGGGTAAAGAAGGTCCCAGATGAGTTTCCTGAACAAATAAGAGGACAGTAAAGTTTAATAAATTACCTGCTGCATTGCACTTTGAACATCTTCGGTGGTTTGAGAAAAAAAAAAATCAGGCTGTAAAGCGCTGTGGTTAGAAATGAAACTCACGTGGCAGTGCGTAGGTAGAAATGCACATGTATTCGCACTACTGTCTTATTATAGAAAGTCAGCGTTCTCGTAACCATGATCCACCGTTTGTTAGCCTGTGAGACAGTCTGAGACGAATACTTCTCACATTGTCCCACAGATTCTTTTGAATGATCTGAACAAGCCTGAAGACATAACTAATATCAAAAAAAGAGCAAAGTCATAGCAACAACTTTACAAGGGCAGTTCGGCGAAACTCAACAGAACATCTTTTCTTTTATCAGTTTTCAGGGATCATTAAGAAGGTCATATGTGGATTATTAGAGGCTTCTGTGGAAAGATGTGCTGCTGAGGTCTTTACTGTGCCAGTTTAATACCGTGAACATTATAAACAAAATCCCACCTCCCCTGGTTTGTGATGATGATCCTGGGCTCATAAAACAAAAGCTATCTGCATGGCGAGATAATCTTTAATAAACGTGCAGTTCTTTTGTTTCCATTACAAACGCTCTCAGATTCAGAGCCACTAAGGTCCAGTAATGCAGACTGTGCAGAGCGTAGAGCTGGCACGCTCAGTGTACCACATTAGGTGGTCTTGTAGCAGCTGTAGTCTTTGCTGATGGATCACAGTTTCACTCATCTGCTTAGTAAGATCATTACCACAACAACAGTTGTTAGGCAAACACACACCTGGAGGAAGACTCTCAAAACACACAAGGCCATCGATGCTGTAACATTTTTATTTATTTTTTTTGGTTTGGGTTGGTTTTTTTTAACTTTTTGTCTTAACTTGAAAAAGGTTTTTGTGCATACTGCCTTAAAAATGTGAGTTAGTTGCTCTTGGCTTGATTTGATGGGTTTCAGTCCTCATGAGCTGAGACACTGTAAAGCTAGTTACAGTAAGGATGCAAGGAGAGAGGAAAAATATAAATGGGGTCAACCATTCAAAGCAACAGACAGTGCACGTCGTGGGGGGAGAAGAGAGTCATGGCAGGGTGGTGTGGGTGGAGACAAGCATCAGGGGTGATTTGTGACAGAAGGATAGCAGCAAGGGTCAAAGGGAAGTTTTACTAGGCGGTAGTGAGTGTTAAGATTTTCATTTGGAATGAGCAGAATGGACAAGATTAGAAATTATTAGATCAGAGGAACAGCTCAGGTCGAGCGGCTTGGAGACAAAGTCAGAGAGGCAAGGCAGAGATTGACTGGACATGTACAGATGAGGGATAGTGGATATACTGGATGCTGAATATGGAGCTGCCATGCAGAAGGAAAAAGAGAAAGACCACAGAGATTCATGGGTGGGGTTAAGAAGGACATGCAGATGGCTGGTGTGACAGAGGTGGATGCTTAGCATTGGGTGAGATGGAGGCAAATGATGTGCTGTAGTGAGCCCTAAACGGAGCAGCCAAAAGAAGAAGAAGAAGAAAAAAGCAGACATTATCAAGTTAAGTGAGCTAAGTTACATTAAGCTATTGAATTGTATCCTGCACACTGTTCCAGAGTTGATTTACTTTTCTCAGTTTAAACATGCAGAGTCAGTACAGAGACGACCCGTGACGCTGCTCCCAGTCACAGTTCCATAAACTGCTGTAAAAGCCAAGTCTATGGGGATGGGGGCTGAATTCAATACATTTCAATCCTAAAGCCCGTAACAAACAGAACTGCTTTCACAATGAACAAAAATAATTTTTACTCTAGTCACACTAGAGGATAAACAAGATAGCAACCTCTGTGCAAGTAGGAAAAATCATAGCTGCATTAGTCTTTTAAGCATTTGGTGAATGATGACAAGTAGTTGCAACCAACAGGTATTCAAAAGGGGTTGCCCAAAGCTCAAGGGCGTAGCACACTCAACCTTTGCACAACCCCTTTTGATCGCAAGACAGCTGAGAGAGGCAACCAATCTCCAGACAGACATGGTCTGACTCAGACTGACTGCCGTGACTGGCAAAGGTTGGCAAATAATTGCTGTCTACTTTATAAATGCAGACCTACTGGCAACACATTGCAACAGTCTGAGCTAGTCAATGAGTACAACTCATGTCAGACACGTCTCTTTGCATCAGTGCGCTCGACTCAGCTGGTTGGCAACTGGTTACATTCCAAAATAACAGCAAGGTTGCCAAGCTCCTGTGGCGACGACGTCGTTATCTGTTGAGAAATTTCTGAATTTCGGTTTCAGATCTGAGAGGCTCTGGCCACTCTGAATGTAAGTAGTTAATGTAAATTTCTGTGTAAGTAGATAACAAAAGATTTGCAACAGATAGCAACAAATTTGTGATTTTTCACTGATTTATTAAAGTTAGTCATCATATTATCACAAACAGAATGCATGTAATTGCCATCTCCATTCAATCGCAAACTTATAGCAGACTGACAGCAGGAAGATTCTGTCTTATTGCCTTCTTTCTTGTCTTTATTGCCGTCTTGACACAGCAAAGTCACTGCAACTGACTGTGAGTGGTCCCCGCCTTCGAAGTAACCATTTCAAAGTCATTGCATATGGTTGCAATTATTTTGGTTGTGCTGCGATCTCCAACCAGTGTTTTCCCTAGTGTGACTGTAACATAATGTGAACATATTAAAAGGTATACGGCAACTTTCCATCATGTCTTTCTTACAAAAAAAAAAAAGAGTTTGAACTTTCTAGCAATGCATCATGGGAAGTCTGCAAGTTTTGCTTCTTATAACATAACTCTAATGAATTGAGTGAAATTTCATGTGTTCACTCACTCAGCTGCACGTGTTTCCTGAAGTTAAAAGAAGTTAAAGTAAAAACATTTTATTTACACTTTTCTAGATCACAAAGTGCTTCACAATAAAAATGCTACAGCACTAAAACAAAAAGTTACCTGAAAGTTTAACATTTTAAAAAGTTGACTTTTTAGCTAGTTGAATAAATTTGCAAATAAAAGTGATTAATTTTAAATTAAGTAAATTAGAAAAGATGAGTTGGTCTGATTAAAATGAAAAGTTAAAATGAAAAGACAGGGTTCTCTGTTTCTGCCCAAAGAATTAAATGTAATGGTAAAGCTTGCTACTTAAGTTATTTTAATTCTTCATGAGAAACCCGTACAAGAACATGAGAGGTGACTTTGGCACCTGTTTTATAGATATCTGTCATTTGCTGACATCATTTGTGTTTGAAGTCCCTTAAAGTTTCCCCCACAACAAACTCAAAGCTCTATTACCAGCTGTCACTTTAGCAGTTCCATAAATATTTCAGGGCAAAATCAAGTTGTCCTCTTGGCCCGTATTGGGCATTAAAAGAGCCTGAATACCAGTCATGTCTTGTCCCTGGTTCTCTTTTCCCATGAGTCGACAAAAGGAGACAGGAAGTCTCCAAGGGGCCTGGCTAGACTCTACCCAGTGTGGCCTGATTGCTGATAGTAGCCAAGATCTGACCAGTTCTCATGTTGACAAGAAGAAAACAACAGTAGGCCACTGGACACATGAGGACTACGAATAAGACTGAGGCCACAGTGAGCTTGGGATCTGTCAGCTAAAAAAAGCCCCCAACATCATTTAAAAAGAAGATAGCAAAACAAAAAAAATATAAAGACAGCTTAAATCTCCTGATCTGAGGGCTGATTATCAAAAATGAAACTATATACAAAAGAAGGTCTAGGACTTAAAATATAGATTTTTCTCTACGGGGCATTGAAACCGTCAAAAGCATCAGAATAACTATTAATTGTGTTCTAAACATTTTTAGGATAAAAGAAAACTGTGCGTCACCGTTCTGTTTCACATGCTTCACAAACTAATTATATATGTTGCTAAGACTTCATGGTGAGTTTAATTTTTTTAACTTTGCTCATCTGTCACTCAACAACCGCAGAACTTCCATACAGAGCAGATTACGTTTGTCTGTAGAGTGTATTTCAGTCACTACAGTAGTCCTGCACTTCACTCTGAAGAGAGCTATGTGCCTGACGTGGGAGGAAGTGCATGTGAACCCTTTAGACACTGTGGTTTACCCAGTCTTGCTCTTTCTCTGGATATGTGAGCAGTTCAAACCCCAAGCTTAAGTTCCACTGACTCAGCAGGAACATCCGCTGGTTGAAACTCATTATACCACACCAATCACCGTTTATACTAAAAGGAAAATCCTTAACTGCAACTACTGTATGAGTATTATTAGAGCAGCATTCAAATGAGAAGACTGAGAGAGGTTTTAGGTGAGCAGCGCTTAGATGCGTTCACAAATTCGTCACCGGTTTCTCCAGAGTCGCATCCATTCTGGTGCCACATTAATCACACAGACACAGGGACACTTAGTCACTCCAGACCTCGGGTCAATGAAGCATACAACACCACAGGATGAATGATGGTCAGTAATCCATCATGAGGCTATGACTGATGTGTTTATCTTAGACTGTACTGGAGACTGGAGGCAGCTTCAGAAGCAACAAACTCAGAGAGCCCTAAAACAACCACTCTCACTTAATCCAATCGTACACACTCGCCAGAGGATGTGGCGAAACCATTTTGGAGCGTTCTAAGAATGTTTCTGCGCCCTCAGGTCTGTGTTCAGAGGAAAACTCGAAGCAAATGCCAGATTCCACTCAGCAGCAGCAGAAAGTGAAACGGAGGGATGATTGCCGCCGCTGATGAGTACTCACCACTGTAGAAACGGATCAAACAGCTGAGGTCTGAGTTGGCGGCTTCTTGCTGCACTCGTACAGGGTCTGCATAGCCCATTGACGCCAAGTAGTCATACACCATCTGGAGCGGACGCTCAGAGGGATCCAGCCTCCTGCGAGACCGAAGGCAAGAAGATGAAGAGGTGTGACAATGATGGCAACAATTATAAAATATACCTCACAGAATCTCAGATGAAACAGATTACAAAAGTAAAAGCTTCCCGCCAACGAACGCCACGATCTAATGGGTCAAACGGGGCATCAGACCAAGCTAAAAAAAGCACTCCTTCCAGAGTCAGCACCACAGTTAGGATTTTGTTTCTTGTTTTAACACAAACTAAAAAAGAAGATGCATTCTTGCAAAATCCCAGTGTCATGGGTACACCATCTGCTGCAGCAATGCTTTAGGTCTGCACAAATATTTAAAAAAAGAATTTCCAAGAAAAGGCATCTGGATCCACCTTTAGTATCTTTCTTATCATTAAAACATAGCCATTAGGGTTTGGTTTTTTTTCTACATTATGGTAAGTTTGTTGAAATGAATGAAAATGATATTAGATATTTCACTCTTAAACCATGTGTTTGAATTCATCTGTAAATCTCTCAGCTCTCTGTTAGTCACTGAAGCCTAACAGGATGAATACTAATAGAAGCAACCTTTCACATAAATGCCCACTGTCGAGCTGAGCGAAGGAAGCCCTGAAAGCACAATAGCAGCTGCAAATCCAGCTTTCACTTTCAATCTAAAACAAAAGCTTAGAGTTAATTTATGATCACTCACCCTCTCATTTCTGAAAACTGTTTTTTTTTCACAGACGGATCAATCTGCCAGCTCATAAAGAGCTAAATACAGATGTTTTTCAGTATCTGTCAACATGAAGACTTACAGGGGGAGGAAATGTGATTAAAGACTAACATTTGGAGTAAATGAGACAGAAAAGTGCTTGAATTTCAAAAGATTCTTAACAACAACTAGAGAACAGTACCCATTTCTGAGAAAATGACCTTTCCTCACTCAGCCTGTAAGATTTGCAGAATCGTCTTGGTTGATTTTAGACAGCTGTGACATCAACATCTAAAAGCAGGATTTAGGCAGCTTCCAGCAGGCAGCGCAATGATGAGTGACAGTCCCTATTGACCATACACACTGATATGCCTCATTTATTCACAAATCTTCCAACTTTGGCCAGTGCAGCAAGAAGCTGAATCTCTGTCAAAAGGGGCCCAGCGGGTTCATCTGTCCTCGTGGAAAGTTATGCTGCCAACTCTATCATGATTTAGTGTAGACATACCCAGTATTTCATAGATATATGAGAAGTTTACTGGGCCTCCTAAAAACGCAATGGTACGGATACACGTGCGTTTTTACAAACTAAAAGTGGCTGTGAAAAAAAAAAAGCGCCTTGTATTGCTTCATCTTTCGATAGTTTACATTATAAGCTGGTATCTTTTTCATGTACGTTTATATGGCTGCCTAAAAGTAAAACTAAAATAATTTATCGAGGCTTCAGTTTTTAACTGTAAACACTAGCAACAAAAAAAGTAGTCGTTAGCACACAAGAAAAAGGAATAAACCGAACTCTGCAAATGTATTAATTAGTTGCTATTCTTGAACTGTGTTTTGTTTTTGGGTTTTTTTAATAAAAATCTGTCAAATGTGTCAACTTGAATGTTAGATAGAAAGAACTTAGGTAGAAGAAAGTTCTTGTATGAATGGGTGAGACATATTGAGTGCTCAAGTAGAGTAGAAGAGTGCAATATAAGAACCAGTCCATTTACACAACAGACAGGTTGCAAGGCCACCACAGACCTTACAGAGAGTGACCGAAAACCTTCTGGCTGTGTGGCAACAGTGCTAACCACTCCACCAAAGTGCTGTTTAGCTATTGCAGGGCAATATTACATAAAAAAATTTCCATCTGCATTCTTCTGCTGCTAGATAAGGACAGTTTCTACCATTTCCCTTGTCCAATAAGCCTTTCGCTTAGTTAAGATTTTAACCTCAAGATAAAGGCCCTGTATCACTTATCCTTAGGACTGAGGTGAGCTACTAGAGTCACATTATTTTACATTTCTGAGTGAGCTCACTGATAAAAGATGTCCTTGGTATGCAGCTGCTAACTTGCTGGAAATAAGCCAGTTAAGATGTGTGGGATCATCTCTTTGGAAATGTTCTGGAAAATCTGGGTATACCCAGAACATGTTGAAGGGATTGCATATCCCATCTGTCCTGGAAACTCTTATGGATGGAAAAGCCTCTTGCTGGGAAAAAGAACACTAGACTGCTTCGCTCACCCTGTTTGCACTGTGACACTGACAGACATAAGTGGTCCAAAAGGGGATGAACAACAGGATGGATGTCCTCCATCAACTCTACTGCCTCTGTAAATTTATCTGTAAAGGGAGTTTGTTCAACTGAAAATGCAAGCAGGAAAGAGCCCCGAACGTGCCTTCCTGTAAGCAGCACGTAACTACATGCTCTAAAAAGAAAATCAACAGGAAAAGCTGCATAGCTCACAGCTGCCTCGTATGCTTCACATAATCATTTATAGAACAAATGCATCTATTATCAAAGTGACGAAGCCTTTCAGGTTTATCCAAGAGTTCATAAAATAGGGATGAGAAAATATATTACTAAAGGACCGTTTGAGGACAAACATTACTGAAGTTCACATGCACATAATGCATTTAACTTGTCTTTACCGTATGTGCTGCCAGTTTGTAGAATTTATGTTATTTTAATTCTTTGTGCAGTTCTCCTAAGTCGCCATTATCCTGTTTTTTCTTTTTTCTTTTTGGAAGTTGAAGACTTTAATATTAAATTTAAATCCACTCGGTCATACTCACTGGCAGACCAGACTGCTTTACTGCTGGAGTATAAACTGAACCAACAGAGCCCATCCACAGGCTTACCAAAAAGCCTTTCATTTATTACCACTCTGCATCAGTCTCCAGTGCCTGCAGCTCTCAGTCAGCAAAGATATAAAGACATTGTTTCATATGCTACTATTGGCTAACAGCATGTGAGGTGATAACCAACCTCCAGTCATGTTTCCAGCATAATCTCTGCAGCGCATCTGTGGCACAATCTCCCAGCAGTTATTGCTTACTAACACAATCATTCACAACTCTTCGCTCTAAATGCATCTGTTGGCACTTTGCTGGTTCCCCACATTTTTATAAGATTTTGCTCTTTCTTGTTCATTTTTTAAAAAAATGAACAGACAGAAGCGCTCAGACAGAATGAGCCATAACTCATTCAAGCTTAAGCTGTACAGCTGAGCTCTCGTTTTAGACTCCTTTATATCTTCACATAGGTTTTCCAAGAGAAGCAAACGAGGAATAGAATCTTTCCTGGTCATGGACCAGTGAACCAGCTTTTCATCCTTTCACAGATCATCAATTACTATTTCAGTCTACACGTGTCTTGTACAGCGGTGAGAGACGTAGAGACATGTTCCCTGAGCGTATCCAAGGTGAGGAGCTGTGGGAGTGTGGGATGAATGGGCAACCGCAGCAAGTCCTCAGTGGACTGTTTACCTTCTTTGCATTAACTGAAGATGAGATTGTATTATACATTTTTAGCAAGCTCCCATTTACACTTGCATTATATTTGCGTAACTCTTTTTATGCTTCGATTTATCTCTTATTTTCTTAACATGTTTGATTGGTATTTATTGGATGCCTGATGCATGTGTTGGCCCCATCTTGAGTAGCTGATGTGGACTGAACTCTCTTTACTCTGTAGCTCTAAAAGGGAACAGGTATATTTGGAGTATTCCTACCATGCCTTAATTTATTTTGTCCTTCAGGGAATAGCTGAACGCAACTTTGTCACCATGATTCGACATGATGTAAATTTACCTGACTAGGTCTCCGTGCAGTTGAACGTAAAGTGCGTGTCCGTTCCTCTGAGCACACAGCTCCTCCACCGTGGTACTGGTGGAGCAGAGCACCAACTGCAGGTCTGTCTGAGGGGTGGAGGAGGCCTGTGTGCCAGAGGCAGGTGGCTGAGGGTCTACTGTTCCCCCATACAGACACACACAGCCCCGCTGGGTGTCCCCTTTCAGCCAGTCTCGCTCTCGTGATCCAAACCTGGTTTTTCTCGTCACGCAGCTTCGACTCCCGTTCCGCTTCATGTTGCGCTGCTAACACAGAAAAACACAGAAAATGAGTCTTTCTCACACACAGATTGTAATCAAAAACATAGCATAAGAGCCAAGGGGCATCTGAGGAAACAGAGGGTGGTTTGAGATGGACTACACACTCTCCCAGACGTGCTGGGGGTTTAATCCAGCCAAAAATCAATTTGCACTGGCAGTTACCAATTGGATAATCTTCATAGAAATGTTCGCTCTTCCCTAAACCAAAGTCAACCATTAAAGTTTATTCATTCGCAGTGAGGGTGGACGGTGTGACCGCTGAAGAGGAACCACAGCACCATTTTTTTCACTAATCGCCCATGATGACATTAGCCGGATGTGGAGTAGCCTAATGTTACTCTTAAACAGACATCAACGAAGAATAATCTTCTCCTGAACGATAAAATATCAGTAACAGCAGTTCTTCGTGAGGCTGGAGTTTATCATGCAGGATGCATTTAGATCTAGTCAGTATAAAGAAAGATATCAAAGGTCTGGAGAGCATCCGCTCTGGTGACAAACAGGTATCATTGCTGCTGTTTTTAAATGATGTCATCTTCAGCCTCCAGTGGCTTCCATGTTCGATAAGCCTGACAGTAAAAGGTGTGATAACTGATCGTTTTTGGTTGGGTTTTTGAACAGCATTGGCCACAGTTTCTCAGTATTTGGTACTGTTATTCAATAACTGGTTTAATGATTGATTTCCTATTAAAATAACAGTAATTTTATCTTGAGTAATCTGATGAATTACTTGGCAAATCCTCTCATTTAATGCCCAACAGAAGGCTTAATTTGTTTCTTTTTTTAGACTCTTTTCTGTACAGTAACAAAGTCGCATCCTATTTGAAGCCTCTACTCTCAAGGTCAACAATAAACATCCACTCTCACTACTTAAATGGGTTATACCTGGAGCAGCATTGCTCCAGAGGTTAGAGAGCTAAGGCTGTGATCAGGTGAATGGCTGGTTTAAACTAAGACCCACGGAGAAAGTAAAGTGTAGACGTCTTCTTTGTCAGCAGCTGTGAAGGTGTGTCTGATGAAGCTGTGGAATCACCCCACTGGACTACAGACGTCCTGGCCACCTCCCCGGTATGGATGTGTGTCACTGTGTGAATGTGACTGAATAAGCTGTCCCGACTCAGAAGGAAGTACCTCTACTTTATAAATAATCTATATCTGAGACCTATAACTGGGAAAAGCATTCACTTACCTTTCTGTATTGACGCTGACAGGCAGGGGTACAAACATCAAGGTGTTTAATACTCCCGGATTACCTATTTCATTGCAAATCCTCAAATACCTCTTTTAAATATAATAAACGAGTAATGCTCACAGTCTAAATGAAACACCACAGCTGAGGTTCTCTGTATGTACGCGCGTCTCTGAGGCAGCTTTGGGGACTTGCGTGTCATTACTCATCATGTCTTCCCCTAAAAATTTCTAAGAAAACTGTTCAGCAGCGGGCCTCGCTATATACGAGCTATGACTGCCTGTAGTGTGTGGTCTGCTGCCGTTACCGGCTCCGGTGCATTCCTGACCGCCTCGGATCAATTATCAATTAGACGCGATATCACAGCATTTACATAACACTGCCGGGAAGGATGCGCGCTTGTCCGTGGATGCACTTTGCCCTGTTCCGAGCACCTACTGCGATGTAAGCGACACCTTCACATGACAGTTGTCGATCACTTTAAATCCCTCCCGGCTGCTCCCTCTGGTTATGACCTGCCTTTAGCACTCGGATCCCCGTCGCAGCGTGAGCTCCGGGACCACTGCGGCTGCCGCGACCCGCAGTCTGATTCAGCCCCGCCTGGTGGACCACCGTGTCCGGCTGCCTGTCTATGCAAGCCCCGTTATCTCCGACATCACCTCCTCTCTTGATGCCCGTTCGGACGTTGGTGGCAGCGACCTCCGCGTTATTGTCCTCGTCCTCCATCGCCATGTGTGATCCCTTTTAACGGCGGCAAAAAGCAAGCGATATCCCGGGGCGCGACTTGTAAATTCCCTCGGAGAGGTGAAAATTCATCCTGTGTCGGTGCAGCGACGCCATATCCCGACTCATCTGACTGCTGTCAGATAGGCCCCGGAGAGCTGATCAATAAACATGAAATGGGCGGGCTCAGGGTATTTATTATTCAGCAGCCAATGGGCCTTTCTGAAGTGGGATGCTTCATAATAATGATGAGGCAAGTTTTCCCACTTGATGCAGTCATAAAAACAGGAGAGGTGTTTGCAGGGCGTGTCACTAAGCGTTAACCCTCTGCTGCACCTATTTAATGAGAGGGCAGAAAAAAAGGCTCATTTTGCATGAGTCTGTGGAGTAAACTTTTTTTTTGGTCATTAAGTAAATAGGAAGAAAATGTTTAAAAATGTATTTATCTGTTGGGTGTGTCAGACATGGGTTCATGTTTTGTAGTGTCTCGTGATAGGTTTTCAGTCTGTGTTTAAAAGCAGTTGTTCTAAGCTGTGTCACAAACATTACGGTTTTTGCGCATGACTTTGGGTGTGACCGATCTGTCGCTGGGTGGATTTAGGGTGAAAACTGCCACACATAGCTATTGAGGTTGCCTAAATATGCACAGCAGTTTACATTGGAGTGTTTGCTGTCTTGTGAAAATCTAAGAACACCCCATGATTCAGTAGCTTGTTGAACCACCTTTAGAAGCAATAACTTGAAATAATGTTTTTTTCTGTGACTCTGAGTGTGTTACATGGTTGTGAAGTCATTTTGGCCCGCTCTTCCTTTCAGTGCTGCTTAATTTCATTGAATTTTACTGGCATCCATATTTGCACAGCTCTCTTAAGCTCCAATCAGAGCATTTTAATCTGATTGAGGTCTGAACTTTACTGGGTCATTGCAACAACTTGATTCTTTTCTTCTTCAGCCATTCTGCTGTAGATTCACTGCTGTGCTCGCCATGTTGCATGACCCAGTTTGGGCACAGCCTTGGCTGTCAGAGGGATAGCCTTGTATTTAACTCTAGAATACGGTGGCATTGAGAAGAGTTAGTTAAATCTCTGTCTGGAGGTTACCCAGGTCCTGCAGCTGCAGAACAAGTCCGGATCATCATCCCTCCACCACCGTGCTTGATATTTGGTGAGAGATGTTTGTGCTGATATGTTGTATCTGTTTTTCACCAAACATGGCACTGTGCATTATAGACAAACACTTCTGTTCAGATGTAACTTTCCAAATCTAAAGTGTGTTGTCATGCCCTCTTTAGAGAGAAGAGGCTTTCTCCTAGCAACCCTTCCAAACAAGCCTCATTAAATATTGGCTTTTTTCTAATAGTACTGTCATGAACTTCATTTATCATGCTGACTGAGGCCTGTAGAGTCTGAGATGCTGGTCTTTTTGGTTTTTTACAATTTCCCTGAGCATCACAGAGTCCGGCTTTTGAGTGAATTTGAAGGGATACACATTCCTGGCAAGACCGTAGCATCGTTAAACACCTGAATGCTCCAGATCACATTGATCAAATGCTAGCAGCACCTGCCTGCTACTTACACTCTTAATTCCCATGGAAGGAGTAACTGTGCATTTAGATTTTCATAAGGCAGCCTGGAGTCCCGTGAAAACCCTTTCACATGACTAAATATTGAGGGAAAAATACCCAGACAACAAGGAGGAAAAAAATTCTCAAAACAGGAAAAAGAACCTAAGAAAAAGACAAGGCTTCTCTTCAGACACATTTATATTATTATTATTTACAGTTCAAGTCATTTCTAAAGCAAATAATCTGCTCTTCTTGTCTTACTATATGAACCTAAGAAATGATGGTTGATAAGTGACTCCCATACCTTTTTAGATTGCTCTCTGACATCTTTATGATCATTTCACTCGGTCGCAATCCTTTAGAAACTGTGCAGTAGAGACTGAATTTTGGCGAAAGGGTTTGAATAAGCAATTTACTCAAGGGGCCACAAATCCAAGGGTTATATGCTGACTAATCTATAACTTCTATTCTGAATGTCTCACAATTAGCTCTTTCTTAAATCTCCCCTCTACATCATAAAGGTCAGTTTAATTTTAACCCAGGTCCAGTCATGGTTTTTAAATGCTGATTAAAAGCAGATACATAGCACTCACAGATCCACTCATACTTTGAGTCAATATTAACAGCACAAAACATTCTTAAAATCTAGGTGATTACAATGGTAATAAACTAATTTCTATTTATCTCATTATTATCCCAGGTTTCAACATTTGATAAACAGGACATAAAACAATTAGAAATGATCCATCCTTGGTATAAATATTAACAAATGAATAAATTAAGCCCAGCATTTCTTTTCGGTAGACGACTTTTATACAGAAGACCCCAAAGCATGAAAGAAAACTACCGTAGCTCATGTAGATTTTTATTTGACTTTTTATTCGCTTGATCATTTTCTCCAACCCAAAGACAAGAATACACAGCATAAATTGAAAATATCCCATTTAATAGTTTACAACTCCTCATCTTTAGTCATCCTTTTATATTTTCAGTCTGACATTCACACTCACCTTGAAGCCACAGAACTGGGATACAGTTCAAACGAGTCAAAAGTGAACCTCATGCCTTCATCCTCCCCCAACTAATCAGATAGTTTTGTTTTCAGTCAGGGCAGGTCAGGGGTTGGGGGGTGTGTGTGTACAGATTCTGTTTTCAAAATACAGCAGATGCATTTTTATTTATTTATTTTTTTAATTCAACAGGGGAATTTCATGAACGTGGTGGCAATTCAGACGCTTTCCCAAGCCCTTTGCACACTGAATTCACCCCAACAAAAAAAGAACAAAAAACAAAAAAACTCCAAAAAACAAAACAAAACAAAAAAAAGCAATAATCAATAAACCGAATGACAGATGCTTTAAAATCATCGACAGCAATGTGAGCACTATTTCAACAACTTCTTATTGTACATGTTAGTACTGACCCATGAAGGTGGTGTGACAGATTCGCATAATTGGAACTTTTCTAGCACTTCAAAAAGAGTCTTAGATCGAGAGTAGAAATGGTGTTATTTACACTGGTTTTCACATGCAGCTCAGAAGCTGAAAGCAATTGCAGCCAAAAATCATGTCCTATGTAGACAGAAGACATGTTGCACACCATCACATCCTCTCGGGCATGACTCTCTCTCTTACTCACTCTCACTCACACACACACACACACACACACACACACACACACGTCACTGACCACACCTCTGATGAGTACTTGATTCCATTTCTTCTCTTCCTTTTACAGTTACAGTGTCCAAAGCACTTATGTTGGGTTCATTTCCATTTGTAGGTTTTAAACAGCATGAATGACTGAATCATCAAAAGAAACCATCTGATGCGACGGACAAGGGTACATACTGGTTGAGTAAGACAATACAAACAACACAAAAACATTCAGGAACAGTATGAGTATCAAACTTCCTTTCCCATCCCTTCAGCCTTCCATTTTGCACAGCTCCCCCTTGTGGTTATTAGCCAGCTACACAGGCTTTTTCCTCCCCCTTCTCCCCTCTGCCCCAGTTTTGTTTCAGTTCTTGTACAGCAGAAATGGATTAAAAACAAAATTATAAAGACTCAGACAAAAAGAATCCAACCACTGCTGTTCATCATATCCTGCCTTGATTTACAGCCACTTAAAGTCTGGTTTAGAATAGCAAGGACCCAGATCATTTTCTTGTTAACTGTTATTTTGGAGATCACAAAGCGCTTACTGAAAGTTGTGCCATGCTATAATGGACTAAAAAAAGGACCCAAAAGAAAGCACTGTGTTGTTCTGAATACAGCGAGCACACAAAATATCCATCGCTGTGAGCTCAAAAACCCCTTTGTGTGGCACTATTAAGGGCCTTGATTGTTTGGGTAGAGATGCAAAAACAAAAAGACAAACAGGCAGCTAAGAGAGATTACACACCAGAATAATGAAGAAAGAGGGGGTGGGCTTCATTTCACAAAACAATTTGCAGATTGAAAAGCGTTTAATAGAGGTGAATTGTCAAAGAGTGCACATAAGGCCAGAAGGAAGAGCAGCTTCTTGGTAAATAATCTGCTGCTCTTCCACAGGAGGGCACGGATACATGAGGTGTTTGAGGGGCAGAGAAGCAGATGGAGCGAGGTGCCATTTCTACTGCTGCCTCTGTGCAGCACTGTGCTTAGGTATCTCAGTAGTACATCACCCATACAACATCTGTTAGGACAGATTTGACCCTTTTTTCAACATCCAAAAAGGAACCTCGTCATGTGGCCTAACGACTCACAAAGTATCATCGTAAAAGAAAAGACGACATCATGAATGAAGCATGACAAATAGTAAATCATGAGCATGTCAATTGCATCCTTCTTAAGATTCTTTTTGTACATATATGCATACAATTATACTTTCTAGCTAATCTTTAAGTCTTCATGTGGGTTTTTATTTAATCTGATCAGCGTTCGTTTTACAACTATATACAATGTACAGGCAGCAGATCATATACCTTTTACAATGAATGAGTGATGATACAGGGAAGTCTTAATAGACTAATGTTGACTAGATCTATTTAGACAATATACATTGTGAATAATTGGAATTTTCTTTTAGAAAATGGCATCTAAAAAAAGGATGAAAGATAGTACAAGAGACAAATTGTAAAAGCCCTCAATATGTACAGAAAAAAAGCCAATATAGCATTTGTCAACAACAGAAAAGAAGAAAAAAGTTAAACTGAAATAATTTTCTCCATATACACATATCATAGCTCAAAAATATTTCCAAAGCTAATAGTCTCTCTGATTTGGTCACAGAAGTTAGAAGACAGTGAAGCATAGTGAAAATAATTACACAGCCTGATGAGGATCTCAGCACAGCATCGTCACAGGGCTGCTAAGGTTAAGTAATGAGATGCACAAACTACTGTTAGTTTTTCTCATGCAGATGCTCCCCCTTGATTGTAATTCGTGACTAAGCAAGATGTCAATCTACTGCCACTGAAGGTTAACAGAAAGAAAGAGCATTGTGAGGTATTAAGGTTACCGTCCCCAACAGCATGGTCAGAATTCTGATTCGGAGAGGACGAGAGCAAAGAAATCATACTCCAACCATCAAACAAACAGTCACCAAAGAATAACCTGTCCCAGTATGTGATTCAAAGTCACATTTTAATGTTTGTTGACTTGGGGGGGCGCGTTGTAGTGATATTGGTACATTAATAGTTTTCAAAAAAGACCTGAAACCTCGATGCCAGCTTAAGAAAAGTTTACATCTATTAGCTGCCATTATCTTTGTTTTTGTTTGT
Organism: Etia nguti; assembly: GCA_015106755.1. NCBI lineage: Eukaryota > Metazoa > Chordata > Actinopteri > Cichliformes > Cichlidae > Etia > Etia nguti. Next base: position 42,594 of record VUQG01004892.1, read on the forward strand.
TTAGTTATCATCATCCATCAGGTATTTTAATGGGAAAAAAAAAAATCTGCCACACTGTAAAGAAACAACCAGGAAGATTAAAATTTACGTTTGTGTCAAAACTAGAAAAACATTACTGCTGACACTGTCGTGAGCTCATGAGACTGATTTTGGGGCGACTGATTTTTAACTCATCATTAGACTAAGCAGTGAAAAGGTTAAATCAAATCAGTGATATACCGATTCTAATCCACCGGGACCATTTACCCCCTCAGAGTGAAAACATGACCATCACACAAGCAGACTTACAAACGAAGCTCATACAGAACTCAATAAATTCAGGGGCTTTTATCTAGCTAAGTCAGAAAGGCACATCACTTTGATATCAGGCATAAATTAAGTCAAATTACTGCAGAAATAAACAGACTTTCACACAAATAGTGCCAGTAAGATGAGCATCCCCATCAAAGAAGACATGAAAAAGAAGAATTAAGGGGAAATAAAAGCATTCAGTGCATGTAACTACATTCATAACAAGCTTAATTTACATGTATGTGCATGGTGACCACGTTCAACCAGGTTAAATAAATCTGAAATGTAACTCAATTGCAATCTAGACTCGGGACACAGATGCAGGAAGAGTTTAAAAACACAAACTTATTATCAGATCAATTTTTAGGCCTGGATTATATCCACTCTAACGAATGAACACCCTCAGACGAAGCAAAGCAATGAACAGTTGAATGTTTTACATCGATCTAAAAGCTGCTGCTTTACTACAGATGAGATAAGAGCTGAGTAGATTCTATGAAATTAGCCACAAGTGATCAAAGTGAGCATCCTGGATCTGTTTGTTCATATTGTGACAAACTAACGCAGACGATTCCCTATAGAAACATAGGATAAAGAGGCCTACTGTCAGAATCGGAAAAGACGAGCTGAAGTCCAGGTGCGATTGTGATCCTAACGATGCTCAAACATGCTTTAAGCAAATTAATGTAATTCAAAATGAATACAACTCTGACAAGTTATATCACTCATGACGTGGCCGATCAAAAACGAGGTTACCCAACAAGTGTGTGACTGCACTGAATAGACCTTTCAAAGCTTTTTTTTTTTTGCTTTTTTTTTTTCCTGCTGCCTTTGTAGGACTGAAGGTTCATAGGTAAAACACCCAAATGCAAAGCCAATCATAAGTATCAAGGGAGCAGGGTTTCCACCTGCAAGTCAAAATAAAACTATGGTTACTGCAGTGCTTATTAGTGGGCAACACTTTTCTTCTACAGTGACTAGAGAAGTAAAGTGTACCACAGTGGATGGTGTGCATATGTGCTTTTGTGGGTGATGTCGGTGCCGGGTGAAGAGTGTGTGTGAGAGAAAAATACTAATCAAAGAGATCAGGAAACCAATTAAGAAAAAAAAATAAGAAAAGTTCATTGATTGATATGTTTACCCAATTATTCTTGTGATGTCAATAGTCAATAGGGTCTTCGTAACATCTGCATTTTTCTCCTGTGTTCAATGCTTTGCTGCTCCCCATGCAACTTGAGGGCAGCTGTCTGCACTGATGTCACAGGGGGACCGTCGGAAGAAAGGTGGGAGGTGAAAGGAAAATCGTTTTCATAGTTCCCTTGGTGGGGGCTTTTGAGAGCAACAGGAGCAGCTCATCACTGCCAGGACTGAGGGGGGAAGTTATTAACCTCAGCCAGGTCTTGCACAGCCGAGCCTTTCTGGGTGTACGTCAGCTTGATCCTCATTCGTAGTTGTTGCTGAAATTTGGGAGGGGTGGATGGATTTATAAAAAAGGAAACTCCTCATGAGGACAAAAAGGAAAAAAAAGAAAAAAAAAGAAATAAGTATTCATTACAATTTGAGAAAGAGAAACTCACCTTCTGTGGGTTGAGTACTCTGATGACCTGCGTGACAGTTCCCTGGTTAAGTGCTGGGACGACATTACTGCTAGGGGAGAGGAGCTGCAGCTGGAATGTCTGACAAACAGAGAGGGGACGCTGCGTTAGATGAAAATTTAATGATACCACAGAAGAATTGGGGTCATAACAACAGCTTAAAATACGGATACTTTCAATCAAGCCCCAGACAGCAACTGATCGATGTTCACTTGACGCCACTCATCTCCACTTTATCAAATTTATTCATTAGATAAGATGACTGTAAAATATTCCATGACGCATATGCTAGGTGGGTGGTCAACTTACACCCAGTAGGCCCCCCTTTGCAGTATGCAAGCAGAAACCCTGGTTTTATTTAAATCAACATAACCTGATATTACTTCTAAACTACAAAAACAAAAGAGCATAGTGAGACTTCACTTAAATTACACTCATAAGAACGTCAACACTGGAACATTAAAAACTGTACGTTTCCCCGTAAAACTAACAGTATTGTTTTAAAAGCCCATTACTATGGAAAAATACTATTTGAAGAGTTGAGAAGTTTGAAGATAAATCAGGTAAACAAGAGACCAGATGGCAGTTACTAAAGATCCAGTAACAGCAACAGTTATCACAACATAAATATTAATAAAAGTACTAACAGCAATGTGTCATGTGATCTGAAAAAAATAAGCATTCCTGCATTAAATAATAATTAAACAGAACTAGTTGAGAGTACTGCAGATAACAGAGAAAAATAGCATACCAAAGACACTGCAAGTCTATTAATAATTAATTCCCACTAGCACTGACTGCTCAGTAGTGTTTCCAGCTTCCAGATCCAATATTTACAACATTCATGCAGGTTCAGCCTACAGAACCACCACATTATTGGCACTGTGAGTTACTGAATAAGCCTAAAGTCAGTGGAAAGCCATTTACATAATGGAGCTAAATGAAAACGAACACTGTCGTGATTAGGAATTAACTACACTTTCGTCACATAATACCCGTGTTGGGCTGCTCACCTTTGGTACTGCAGCCTGAAAAACAAAATCGGTCATGTCTGCTTCTGTCGAGTTGGATGCGTGGATAGTGATAACCGCGATGTTGGGGTTGGGGTTAGCTCTCTCAAATGTAAAGTCTATTTTCAGGCCATTCTTGTTGTACGCCGTCATAGGAGGAATACCTATAAAGAGAGGAGCAGATGATTTTTACAAAAAAAGTGTAGATGTTATAGTACTAACGCTTCACAGGTTGGGTAAGTCCAGAAAAAAAAATATAATGACCAAGTGCTGTATTATGTAAGGATGGTTATAAAATAGTGTATATGTGGTAGTGGATGGTCAAGGTGAAAAACAGACTCTCACCTGCAGCTGCAATGTCATTAAAAAGGGGCGGTGAGGTGAGGCCATCCAAGAGGAAAGCAGGTTGGGAAGTGGGCACTGAGGAAGCAGGAGCAGGGGCTGGAACGCCTGGGAAAGAGGAAGCAACACACAAAGGTTTAAGAGGAAATGGACACACAATGATGATATGCAGAGATTATGGTACTGATGTGTCAGTAATGTCTGCATGTTCAGAATTAATATTTATTATTATTATCATCCAGTCACACAATTCCAGAAAAATCATAACTTTAGAAACATAGCTGGAATAAAAGTGGCAAGTGAGAACGCTGATATGCACGATCCAACATTTTGGGTATCTGCTTGACTTTTCAAGTACTGCTATAGTCACTGCAAGTGCAATTTCTAGTTCATTGAGCAAAAAGTCATTACTCCATAACCAAAAATGTTAAAGTAAACCTATAGTAACAGATGTTTTACCAAAATCAAGCAGGAGTCTAAGGTTGGCAATGACATCCACACTGGTTATTAAAAAAAAGTTTATAGCAGGCTCTTAAAAAAATTAATAAATAAAAGGCATAATAAATGTGTAAACAGAGTACTCTACCACTAAGTGAGAGGTCACCCAGTAGATCAAGTAGCTCTCCTCCTGCTGAAGCTGGCTTAGTAGTGGGCACCGTGGTCTGAATTACCGGCACCACATCGTTACCACCCAGCAAGTCTAATAAATCATTAGCCTGTGGAATAGGGACAAGACATAAACATGATAAGTGTATGTATACCATTTTAAATGAAAATAATACTACAAAAATAAAATACTCATCAACAGACTTAAATCAAGCCGGCTTGTTCTAAATTAAATAAAAATATGGCTTCCTAAATAAACTTGAGACAAATAGATCTATCCTGTTAATTGTTCATTTGACTACAGACGTGTGTTTTTCATGATAATATAAAGGCTGAAAACAGTTCTCACCTGGTTGGTTGGCTGGGTGACGGGTGGTGGATGTTTTGCTTCCACAACAGACGGCTCAGCCTCCCCATTAGTCTGTACAATCTCTGTGGGGCCATTAGAAGCAGTTTTCTCCATAATGGGCATTCGCTCTAAGAGAGCTGGCCTATTGTCAGGGAACAAACAAGGACAAAAGACAGACCAAACTCAACCACTTGAGCTTTTTTTTCTTTTCTTCCCCCGCCCTTAAATCTACTCAGTGCTGCAATGTGCCCGTTCACAGATATGAGTAATTTCCTAGTCAAGTGGTTTCACCTCATATGGTCGTATTTCTTGAAAAGCGCATTGTACTCCACGGCTCTCTGCTGAAGCTCCACATCGATGCTACTGCCATATATCGAGACCACCTTCTTGATTCGGCTGAAACAAAACAGAAAGTTAGAGCTGGTTATTACCCATAAACTTCATTACTTGGGCAACCAAATATTTTCAAAAACATGGACTGTTTTTCAAACACTATAGAGCTTTAAAAAATGAGATGCAAGTGCTTTATGTATTATGGTGCTATGTCTTGTTTTTTCCTATTACCAATAATAAAAACTCAGATATATTTCAAGTCCACTGAAAACCCATCCAAACTCTCTCAAAGGAAATGTTGTACTGAATTACACATGTAACCATCTTAAGATCATGCGACAGTAAGTCAAAAGAAAGACTTAGCCACTGTAAGTTTAAAAGGTCATTACTCACTTTACACTAGTGAAGCGAGTAGAGAGCTTCATGATAGCCGTAAGAGCGTAACCCCGGGTCACAGGTGTGGACAGGTTGGACACCAGGAGGCCTTCCAGCACGTCCAGAACCTCATCCTCAGTCACCTTTGTTCAAAAAGAAAAGAGTGAAAAAACAAAATCTGATGAGCAGGTTATGTCATCTTAAATCTTGTTTTTGTGTACGCTGTTGAGATGCCTGTGTACCTGGATGGGCTCCTCCTCTTCACACTGCCCAGACACAAGCAGGTCCCCATACTCTCCTATGCACCAGGATGCTACCTGCACTAGAGGTTGCTACACAACATAGAAATAGAGATCACCCTCTCACACTAGTCTGAAATAAAAAAGTTTTGTTATATAATAAATTCTATTAATGTATGGTACAAAAAATAAATAAATAAAAAATATGGAGACATCACAAATCTAAGCATGACCCAAACAAGAAATGCTCTAACCTGTGAGATGTCATCCAGCAGAGCTTTGTAAAGTCTCTGTACTGTGTAGGCGTGCATCTCCACACTGTTTGTGATGAGCTGGATGAGGTTAGGAACGGAGTCGTCTCGCACGTAGCTCCCTGCCTGGAAGGATGAGCAGAAACATCAATGAGAAATGCGAACAAACTTTATTTACCTGCAGTAAAACTAAACCTCAGTTGGCCACGGTGTACTGTTACTAGATTTATTTGATTTGTAGTACTCAATGTAATACTCAGAATAAACTACTAGTAAACTAAACAACAATCAAAGGACTTTTTAGGCATTAGAGTTTTGTGTATTTTACTTACTGTTGTCAGGACTCTCATAATGGTGTCTATGTGCCATCTTTTTGAAGGAGCATATCTGTAACATAGAGAATACACCCATTAGGCCCAGCAATGGACTAAAAATGTAAATGTATTAAATTTAGAAGAGCGTCTACTGCCAGGAGATAAATGCTGTCAGAAAATAAAGGTGTCAACAAAGTCTGTCAGACGATGGATCACTCATTGTATCATCATACAGCATTTCAGCGCTGGCCATAAAAAGAAAGACATTTACTAGATTTTCTAATTCATATAGATACATTTAATTTGTACCACTTAGTCCCAAACCAGAACCTTCCATGCTTAAAGTACAGAAAACACACACAAAAAAAGTGAAACCCAGAAAACTTTTATAACCTTGCACATGACAAGGTCGGCCAGTATGTGTTTTACACTTCAACAAAGTATCAGTGACGAAATTTGTAAAGTGTGGTGAAGTCTGTATCAGTGCCATACTTCTCAGCAGCTAGAAAGACTCCTGATGCACAGTCTGCTTTGAATTCAGGGTCACAGGAGTCCAGGAAGTAGAGCAGCTCTTTCATCATGCCTCTAATGTTGTTGCCGTTCACAAGCGCAAAGCTCAGTTCCATCGCACGTCTACACAGTAATGAAAAACAGACGAGGGTCAGAAAAAAAAAAGGCAAATAACCCCAACATGACAAGTTATGTGTAGTAATATGACCACCGTGAATCACCTCTTGATGGACACGTCCAGGTCTTTTAAACAATCCACAATGGTGCTCCGATGCCTCTGCACTGCATTGTGGTCTGTTTGTACCGTCTTTAGTAGAGATGTCAATGCCACGTATCTGAAGTCGATTAAAGAAATGTCGACAGGTTTTAACCAAACTTTAGATAAATCTATGACTTCAAGGTGAAATACTCCAGGCAAATGATTTACCTTATATTTTTGTCATTGTTAAGAAGGAAGCGACCTAATATGTTAATGGCCAAGACCTGTAAGAAAGAAAAAAGCATTCAGATGAGTTAAAATTTACAAAAACATTCTCATAACCTTTTCCTAAAATGAACTCACCCTCAGTCCACTTTCAGACTTGATGTCCATTATAGTCAGTACAGTCTCGTACAGGATTGCATTGCCTACATTTTTACTCGTCTCTGTGTTTGTAGCAACCTGCAAGTATACACACAGTTGATTTGTCAGAACAACACTTAATCTGTGAGGACTTAAATCTAAGCAATTATTTTTGAATTCCAACCTGCGCAAGAATGTCATTCATTGCCTCACTGGAGTCGTCATCACCCTTGCCTAAAATTCGCAGTAGTCTCAATATCCGCACCTAAGAAAAAGAAGAAGTAGCAGTCCTGTCAAATGTGATTTACTTTATTGTTACTCACCCGCTGCGCCTTGCTTGCTGCCATTTTGGTTCTTTTGTCCACTTGCACAGAAAAGCCGATTTTACCTGTACATGAGCAACTGAATGCTAAATGCTGTTTGTAAGGCTGGTATCTCCTAGTTAAGATCAGCACAAATTTAGTACTTTGTTCTGTAAAGAAAACTACTTCCTTGCACTACACTCATTGGACACTTTATTAGGTACACAGATTCAGCTGATTAATGCAAATATCTCATCAGCCAATCATTTGGCAGCAACTCAGTGCATGTGGTCAAGACCATCTGCTGAAATTCATACCAAGTGTGAGAATGAGGAAGAAATAACTATAAACCTGCTTGTTGGTGCCAACCAGACAGAGTATTTTTGAAACTGCTCTACTCAGATTTCCCCACACAAACTTCCCTTGGATTTTTAAAAAAAAGATTTTTTTAAAAACAGAGAAAATCCACTGAGCTGCAATTCTCTAGGTAAAAATGTCTTGCTGATACCAGAGTTCAGAGGAGAATGGCCAGACATGTCAGGCAACAGTAATTCAAATAACCACTTGTTTCAGATACCAAGCACACCAATCACCTTCTGAATATGTCAAACCTTGAAGCAGATGGGCTACAGAAGCAGAAAAAACACACTGAGGGAGTGAATCCTGTCAGCTAAAAATAAACAAAAAAAACAAAAAACAGGAAACTGATGCTACAGTTTGCACAGGTTCACCAAAATGTTCCTGGTTCGGCCAGTTTTGATTTTTACTGATATTCGGATGGCATCAGAATTCAAAACAACATGAAAGCATGGATCTATCACGGCTTGGATCACCAGTTTAGGCTGCTGCTGGTGGTGGTGTAATGGTGTGGGGAATAGGTACACGTTACACCCCTGGGTACTAACTGAGAATTTTTTTAAAATGCTGCAGTCTAGCTGAGCATTGTTGTTGACCATGCCCGTCCCTTTATGAACACAGTGTACTCATCTTCTGATGGAGTCTTTTGTTTCCAGCATGCTGTTGAATATTTCCAGTGAAGAATTAAGACAGTTCTGAAGGCAAAAGAGTTCCAACCTGGTACTAGCCAGGTGTATCTAATAAAGGATGCAGTGAGTCTAAAACCTAATGATGGTTACAATCATCTAATGAAGGTTGCCAACTGTTGTATAATTGTATAATGAAAAAAGTGAGATTTACCTGCAGGAAAGGGTCACTTATGCCTGACACATCATGCTCAGGAGAGTATCCAGACATTATTAGGTTCTTCAGGATTCTCACCAACTGTGGAACAAGCTACAAAAAACAAAAACAAAAACGAGAAGAGGTATCACAATATTTTGTTAGGCTCTCTGAAATATGATTCTTTAAATTATTAATGTGTGTAACACTGCTCTTAATGTTTGAAGTTAATGATTCTCAGTTAAAGCAGCAAGTTCGTATGAAATGCAAAGGGGTTGGGATTCTTGTTTATTGATGCAGAGCAATATGGTTAAAACATGTGTGACTAATTGAGATTGTGAAATCAAAAACTTGACTGTACAAATGTATTGGGTTAGAACATCTGGCTTTGAGAGAAAAAGAAACTCTGCATACACACTGATTTTGAGCATGGCTAAGCAAAGAGTAGTAGCACTAGCTTAAATTAATTCTAACATAAAAGTGCAGTAAAGCAGGAAACTTCCCATCACATTAGTATCATCTATCCTACATAGTTTCAGTTTTTCAGGGCTTTAAAAAAAAACAAAAAAAACAACTGGTCATCAAAATATGACAGTTTGGGAAACAGTTTGGCATCTTACACAGCACTAAATCAGAAAACTGGGTACAGTTTTCAACCTTTTGCAACCATGCCTATTAGTGTAATAGGCATGGGATGCATTTACTTTTGTGTTTCACTGGAGGGCAGCCAGAACTAAAATTGATGTGCAGGAAAAATTACAATTTGTGCTAGAGGCAAAAAAAATTGCTGTGCAGGGAAACTTGAAATTATCACTCCACGGGTAGCTTACAACACCAACTGTACAGTGATAGCCAAAACCGATAAAGGCGGTTAAGCTAACTTCAAGTCGGCAGACAGCTGAGTTAACTAGCAGTAGCTGGCTATCCTGACTTAGCAGAGGTGTTCTTAGTGAGGTGAAGAGTGTAAGAACTAAGGGCTGCCTTAAAGGCGTTAATAGAGGTGTCTTCAGCCAGGACACGTAGTATGATAGTATGATATATTATGGTATCCCATACTATGAGTGTTTTACCTCATTTGTCTCCTTCAAGGAACAGAAATTATAGACATAAAACTTTGTTTAGCAGTACAGTGCATGCAAGCCCAGTTGTTGGATATTCCTAAAAATTAAGGTGAGAAGCTTGCAGCATGTAAATAAAACAGTTCTGAGTTGACAGAAGAACTTTTTGCTTTCCAATTTTACTTTCATGCTGCTTTGCTACATCAAGCTTTCCAGGCCATATCACTTGACAAGATCTTTTTTGCAGAAGGTACGACAAGAAAAAAGCAAATCCAAATCACAGAGTAGGATATTGAAAGGAAATTTTAAATAGAAGACTGAGTTTGTCCTTAACATGACATCCCAGTGCGACTTTTGCCAAACTCTTTCTCAAAAGTCAAAAATAGCTCTTCACAGTTATGCTGGCCTAAGAAAGTTACTGATGTCACAAAATAAGCTTCCAAGCCTTCTCGCAGTGATATTTAGTGAAAACATTGTTTACTGGTGACAACCCCTGTGGTAATCACGTGGAAAGACACCAACCTGACTGCCTTTAAATAGACACTGATCAAATGAGTAGCATATTTGGCAAATAAATTCAAAAACATTCAAAACAATAGTGAGAAATGTATCTGACAAATGGACCAAGAACTCTTTGTAATATTCAAAAACACCGACAGTAATGATCACCGTACAAGTTAAAGAAATTAAAAAATTTCTAAATTAAAAGACAACATGACATTACTGAACACAAATCTGGTTACATCTAAGGTGACTGTGAGGAGTGATTACTATTTACAGCATGCACCAGCTATGAGATCAGAATGTACTCTTACCTTCTCATTCTAACACAATGCAGGAATTGTAACAAAGACAAATGACAGAAAAAATATGAGGTAGATGTTAGGGAGGGGAAAACTGGAAATCATTCACTTTCAGAGAGCTTAAAAATAATGTTCAGATCATGAGCATGAGGAGTGGGGTCTCTGGCATAGTTTTGTTACACCTAGAGAGGGAAAGGTACAGCAGCAGTTGAAATACAAGAGGAAAAGACAGTGGTAGGAGATAAAAAGACTACGACACACTCCGAATGTCGAGGAAACCTCTAGCGCATTCCAAACCTCAAACAGTTTAATGTTTGTCTAGCTTAGCTACAACAAAAGAAAAAGTGTAGGCAAAGGAAGAATGAAATGTGACGTGGGCTTAAGACAAATGCATAAGTAACTTCTTTAAGCTCCTTTAAAAAAAAAAAAAAAAAAAATCTGTACCTTTCTGAAGTGGGCCAGCATGTCAGGACTTCTTTCACACATCTCAGTGAGGAGGACAACTGATGTATGGAGAACACCTGAGGGAACAGACGATGACAGGATGACACTACTTCCAAGGAAAATGCTCGCATGAGTCGTTTTGCTCTATGAATCACCCATTTGTTACTACAAAAAATTGAACACTTTGATGGACAGTGAGCAGTCAAACAGAGACTCAAGTCAGATTTAGAAAAATATGCCATATATGGTAACTGTAACAGGTGACAGCAACATGCCTCTGACTTGAAAATATCCAACAGGCTAATCATTCCCTTGTGACCTTATATTATTGCTACAAGGCTGAAAACTAATCTTAAGGACATCTGAGGAAAGCAGTGGCGGTTGTGTTTTCAAGCCACACAGTTGTAAATACGTCACATTATAAAAATAAATGTTGAAAAGTTAGAAACTTGTTCACATTATTAATTAGATTGGGTGCTGGCAACATTCAGACACGTGGTCTGTTAACGATATGCATGATTGTGGTTGCATAGGAAAGTCCATATTAGCAATTCCTGACATTGCTTTGTGCATGTATATATCCATCTTGCAATACAAGGCAGTAACTTATAAAAATACAACTGCATAATGAGAAGCAAACATTACTGCACTGCCACAAAATGTTAAAGAACAACAACTTATTTCAACTATTAAAAAAAACCCCAACAACAACAACAACAAAAAACCCAAACAACTTTTCCGTTGACATATCCTCTATATGCTACATTACACAAGCCCCTGGAGTATCTGACAGACTCATTAATTCTACTACCCTCTGCAAAGGACGACAGAGAAAGGGCATCAGCTGCCCAGCTGTTATGAACAGACCAATATGAGTGGCAGGAAAGAGGACACGCTCTGTTTTTGTGTAGGACAACCACATTTCCCCATGAGCCAGCGACTGCATCTCGACAAACCATTTACACTTACCGTGGTTCTTCTCGCTCAGCAGGTTTTTTGTTGCTGGAAGAAACATTTCCATGAGTTCTGGGACCTTCCTGATGACATGTACAGCGCACAATGCCGCCTGTAGACAAATATACAAATATTTAAATAAGATAAGCTGAAGCCTTTCACATAATCTCTCTTTTTTCTGAGTGATGGGTGTGGTGTTAAGTGCTTAGCACACATACCTACCTTTCACCCCAACACATTATTAAAGTAGTAGTAGCAGTAAATATATTTAAAACATGACAAGACTAAAGCTCACCTTTTTCCTCAAGTAGGAGTTGGACGTTTTGAGCAGCTTCTCGACCTCTCCTGCCAGGTCACGACACATTTCTGAAGAACCCATGCAGCCTAAAGTACACAACGCCAAGCCCTGGACATACTGTGTGCTGTGATTCAAATCACTGGTGTGGGAGAAGAGAGTCAAATAAGTCACAGAAACAAAGAACCACGTTATATGCTATTCCAGAGAGCAGCATATGAATACTTCACAATCTTATGAAGACTATGAAGAAGTCTAAGAAGTAGATGAGGAAGGTTTTGCAACTGTGTTCAGAGGACCATAAACTCATATTTTAAGTACTGGACTAAAACTGCATTTTTTAAATTTAAATGTGTGTCCGTCTGTATCTTAGCCTCCACTTACTTCTTAATGCAATTTGTCATAAGGAGATGGACATCCTGCCTCTCATCCAAAAGCAGCATAGCTCCCAAATAACCTATTCGTTTGTCAGTGAACTTCTGGGATGCAATCAGCTTCAGACACTCCAACTAAAAGGAAAAAGCATGTCACCAAACTATTCAGAGGTGCAAACTTAAAACTCCTTTGTATACATACTGCCCTCCCAGCATAACCAAACATACCTGTCCAAAGTGCGCTGGGTAGCCCAACATGTGCATATAAAGCAACTTTGCGACATTTCTGCAACGGTATGTATTGTCTTCCTCTCTAAAGGACGAGCGGATAGCAGCACACTCTTTCTGGATCATCTCACGCTCCTCTGCCTGGGTCCGTGCTGTCCGGATAGTCCGGATCAGCTCCCGCAGTCTGATCGGAGCTGGCATTCTCTGGAAAACACAAAGAAAGGAAATCAGTTGGCATCAGAAGAGACTACACTAACACAGAAAAGCTACAATTCTGAAATTTAGGACAATTATAGAACTCTCCAGTCTTCAACATGGTCACTTTTTTACCTAAAATATGACAACGTATACTAGAAGCCAAGAAAGGATTTTAGCTGCTGTGCATGTAGGCAGAAACGTAGGTTTTACAGGTATCGATCAACAGTCTGGACTTCACTTCCTAAAGTGTTCGCTGAAACTACAATCATAAATTTTACTTGGGATAAAATACTTTTTATTATTGTTATGTTATTAGGAATAAAAATTATTTGTCAGTTTTCCAGGAAAACAGACCAATTTTTTAAAAAAAATTTTATTTTATTTTTTTAAATCCACATTGTGTAAGATTAGACTTCAGGTGGAAACTATGTCTCTATTGGTTAGAACTTTTAATAAAAATAAAAGTGCAAAGGTAAAGAAGAAATGGTGAAATTCAATCCTCGCACAAAGAAGCTTCTAAGCAAACACATGGTACAAAAAGATGTTTAAATATTTATGAAGGAACATGCTTGCTTGAAAATCAACTTTTATGTGTTTGCATCTACCGATTACCCGAAACTACACTTTAGAAAAACAGATCCAAGAGCTACAAAGATGAAAACGTGAACTGCAAACTGCATGTTAAATGAACTCTTCGATGACGCAAATCTAACACTAATATTAATATTACAAGAAAAAAGTGAGTCAATCTAACAAACTTCATTTCAAATTTGGTGCCTAGCAGAAGGTTTTGCCATCCTCCAGAGGA
>VUQG01004892.1:64007-79838 GCA_015106755.1 Etia nguti
TTTTTTTTTTTTCATACTGTAAATTAAAAAAAAAAAAAAAGGTTGCCCAGAATCACTCTAGAAGGCTTCTGTATGTTGTCAGTTTTCTTTATTTGGCCATACAGCAGGAAAAAAGTTTACTTTGTCACTGTGACAGGATGCAGCTTCCTGTTGTATGTTGTGCTTGTACTCTTTGTCTAATGGATACATAAATTCAAAAGTGTAACTGACTTATCAAGTGTGTAAGTGCAAAATAATTGCTTGAACATTAATTTTCCCTTTCTGTTTAATAACAATATTCATAATACAAGAATATGATTAGAACAATAATTTAAGCTAAGAATATTACGTGACACAGTCATCCCAAGTCATCTCAAGGTCCTCTCAGATTATGGGTTTGTTTTTATGGGTGGGTTATTTATTTATTTACTTATTTATTTTCGGTAGATTTCAGACGCGTGGGTGAGTTCTTATGATAGTGTTTATTGGGGATGTGGTGTGGTGAGTGGTCCTGGGATGGATATGTTATTAGTTGAGGTGTCATTGTCAGGTTATAGTTACTTACAGAGCTTATAAAGTTAAATAGGAATCTTTTTTTGTCAAAAATCGCCCACAGCAATTTACTTACTTACTTTAAATTGGTATTTGAACATGGTCGGGTATTTTTTCTCCCACACGACCTGAATGCAGCATAGTATCTTTCACTTGAACTCCCCTTCGTCCCTACACATCCCACAATGCTGTTCGACGTTAGCTTCATTCCTTTTACGTTTAGAGATCAGCTGAGCTCGTGCTGCGCTGCAGTTGTGCGCGGGTGCCAGCGGATCGGGATCGGAGCAGCTCGGAGCAGCTCGGAGTCTCTCTCTCCGGGCTTGGACATCATCTTAACCCGATAATCGGCCGAAGAAGGGGCTTTTAAAAAAAGACAAAAAAAATAAAAAGACTGCAAGAATGTGACTCTTAAATGTGCTCGTTTTTTTTTTTTTAATTTTTTGTTTGTTTGTTTTTTATCTCCGAAAACGACCCAGTTTCTGATCTGAACGATTTGATTTTTTAAAATTATTATTATTTTCTTCATCATCTGCTCCCTCTGTCCGGAATATACCTGGACCGTCCGGCGTTAGGATATTTTTTTTTATTTTCTATTTTTTTTAACCGGTTTGGGCAGTAATATGTCCAGGCGAAAACAGACCAACCCCTTCAAAGTTAACTGTAGGTATTTCAGGTATTGTCTCTCTTACTATTTCACGAGATTTATTGATGACACGTGCGCTATCCTTGGATACTTGGGTCGGTTGACATGATTACGCTGAATTACTACTAGCTGCCAGGCTGGTATTGTGAGTTTTCTCTCTCTCTATCTCTGTGTATGTGTGTGTGTGTGTGTGTCTGTGTTGCTTGTTTGTTTGTTTTATCTATCTATATTTGTAGGATATAAACATTGTAACTAATGATATTTGTGTTGCCAGACAGCTTTTAAAGAACCAGGCTGTATGATCCCACAAAAGGCAGTTTGGGGTTCAAACGTTGTTTTTATTTTTTATTTTTTGAGGTAGAGGTAGGTTAGGGTTAGCAATTTAATTGTGATGGTTAATGTGAGGGTAAGGGGTTAGGGAGTATTTTAACTCTATAAAGAGTGTCCACAAAGATATGCATGTGTGTCATTGTGAAAAAATGCAGTCCCAAAGACACCTACTGTTGCAGGAACTACAACAGAATTAGTTTTGAGTATTTTGGCAGGTGCTTTTGTGCATGCATTGAGGTTTTGTTTTTGGGGGGGGGGGTTTATGGGTGGAAATTGGATTTTGTGAGGTGGCTGTAAGCATGATTGGTCCACATAGAGCCAATGCAAAGAGTGTTAACTTCCTTATAAGAAATCTTTGATTATTTGATAAACAACACGTATTTTAAGTTTGAGTAAATCAAACCCCATTTACCGATACTACTGGTTAATTTTATTTTTTTTTTTATATTACAGTCCTGGTGACTTTTCTTCATATTGAAGGCCAAAACTTGTTTGGAACATGCCAAAATTTGTATGTCTGGGAACAGGTTTTGTCAAAATAACAGATAAAGCCATGAAATGTGGCAGGTTTGTAGTTGACGCCAAGCTGGTAGATTTGTGTGATCCAGCCCATGAGTACTCAGTAGTCCTATAACTAGAGACCATCTTGCAGTAGGATCACACCAGTTGTGACACATGTCAGTATACTGACATTTAGACTCATTAGTACTAAGTATTCAGGACTCGTAGGTTGGACCACACCCATCTTCTGACTTAGCCGTTATTTCGCTGAAGAATACAGATATGTAAAGTTTTGTGTCAGCGCCTTGCACAGCTTTTGTGACATTACTGCACTGGCAAAATTTGCCCATAGACAAATATACAAACAACTGTCAGCATATTTGAAATTCAGTTTGAGGTATCTCTATGGTACATTTTACCATGATGACGCACACAGAATCACAAGTTGAAACCAATAATAGCTACTCTATCATGCTTGGTAATAATGCAGTAATAACTACCATGCATACTTAATGCCAGCGTGTTGACAGGTGATGCAGCCGCTTTGATCCAATCTTAGTGCAGTCCCGCTTTATTTTTTCTTGCTTTTTTTTCTTTCTTAGATTTAGGTCTAATTTGACCACAGTTATTTTTTACAGATATATGAATACAAAAGAAACGGGCATAAAATGGGCCATAAATGCAGTGACAGCAAACTCAGGTCAGATGCACTCAACAGACTAGAAAATCAATAGTGACCATCTTGCAAGGTTCTTCCAGCATAATTTTAGTGCTCACACACCACAGAAAAACCACCCGCACAGTGATAAAACTATCAGTCAGTTTTTATGTAGGGTTAAATTTAGTCTTTAACCCGACTCGCTTTTTCATTTATTAGTTGGTTAAAAATAACTAAGATATGTAAGGTACCCAATACTCTTGTCTTACCTGTATGTGGCATCATCCCCAAAAGGCCAATTTTGAACCACGAAAAACCTCGTCTGGTGATCAGAATGCATTACTAAACTTTAACGCAAATACTCAGTACTCGGGGAGCTGCACCACATCCAATCTCAAACTCGACTTCATTTAGATATCATCTGTAAAGTTTTGTGCCTGTGATTAGTACTGTTGTTGGCACTGTCTTTCACTTCAGTTCAATTTTATTTATACAGTGCCAAATCACAACAACAGGCTACCCACAGACAGACAAACACCTGCCAAAGTACTCACACACATACAGGCACACAAGCTAATAACAATGCCAGCTACACTATTGCAGTATGTAATGATAAATAACTGAATGTGTTACATAATATGTGAAAGAGCACACTCCTGGTACATTTTTTTTAAAATAATTTAAGTAACTGCTATATCGCTTGCTTGTATTTTAATCATGTGTAGTGGAGCTTATTACTTGTTGGTGCTGATTACAGGCTTAAAAATATTTCTTATAAATATCTCTCCTTTAAGGCCGACAAGCTTATTTATATTCACTAGAAATGTTGTGTGAAAGAATCTTTCAGTTAATTTAGGTATCAAGGCTTGTGGCTAAACATGTTTCTGAGTTCAGTTTTGAGATGTTATTTTTGTCAGTTATCTGCTCATTTAAAAAACAAGCATGAGGCATTTAAAAAAAAAAAAAAAACTATGACTAAACCATGAACAGAAGGGACAGAGGTTTCAGCTTGTACAAACAGTAGCTATGTGTGCACTTGATTCAGTTTTCTCTGACAGCTCAGATTTAGGACAAGATTGCAGGAGAGCATTACTGAGCACACAAGCAGCAAGACTTCCCTCACGTTGTATGCAAGAGTGTTTCTGTTATTTCCCCCTTTCTTCCTTTATTGAATGATACGTCTAATATTTTTCTGCTACACAAACACTTTTCATGCTTACTTTCTAATTCTATTCAACGTCTCTGTTTCCCATCCCAAACAAATATGATAATTTAAGATTTTCATTAAGATTTTTTTTTTTAACGGTAAGCCATCATCTGAATAAAACAAACATCTTGTTTCTGTTGTTTATATGTGATGGTTTGCTGTTCATCTGTTTGATATGTTAGCTAAATAATAATTTCTTCCATTTAAAGAAGGGACCTTGGGCTCAGGGAAAGGATTACTGACATTTATTGATCAAATTATATTTTAAAATAGTGTCTTTTTTTTTACAAAGCAAAGATAATCTTATTGAAGCAGATCTCAGGAGCTCTTGGGAGACCTCCTAATGTAGATATTTTGTCGGTGTCCCTATATGTGACTCATCTTCAGACCTTCTACCAGGATGCTCCTGTCAGTGGCTAGCCTGCTGACCTCTTGTCTTAAGCTAGTTTTCGTCCACTGAAGGGGATTGCCCAGTGTAATCTACTGAGGTATGCTGCGGTCCTCCTTCCTAAACATAGTTTGTTTAAACTGCTGGAAAAATGCATTTCACACTTGCTGTAGACCGCAGTCATTCCTGTGAGCTAATGAGCAAAATTTGTTGCTCTGAAACACCTTTGAGAGTGAGCGAAAGCCCTCAGGAGGCCCTGAGACTGTTGTATAATATATATATTTTTAAAATTCTTACCCAGATCCATGACATGAGAGTGTGAGTGCAGACGGACGCCTTTTGTACACCAACTTTCATTCTTCCTCACCATGATTTGTTTTACCTGTCTTTTCTTGTGAGGTATGAATTGCATTCAAAGAGCTGTCCCCTTTGAGCGGGTCAGACCAGACAGACTGACAGACCAGACAGGCAGGGAGACAGTCTGACAGGCAGGCGGGCTGACACACGTGCACATGCTCACACGCACATGCACACAAACGCACACACTCAGACGTATGCACACACACACACACACACATACAGGGAATTCCAGACAATGATACAACAGCGGTGTCTGTCTAGCTGTTAAGTTTGATGTACAACAATACACAAGAAAAAGTGCATTATATAAAAAATATTTTGTTTGGAGGTGGTGGTGGTGCATACCCTTGTGGTGTCAAGTGGATGCCTGTCAGGGAAGTACAGTATATTTGTGTAACAGTATATGTGACGCTTTGGTTTCATCATTTTTCTGTACCTAAATGTAGAAGTTCTGAAAACCTTATTAGTATTAATTATAACAAATAAGCTGTTATTTCAGAATATTTCACATTATATATGTATTGTTGATCCAACTATGAAATTGAGGTCTCGGGTGGGGGGCTGTTATGAATCCAACTAGAGTCTCATGTGGCTACAAGGTGTTTGTTAGTCTTGTAGCTGAATCAAAATCCTAATCTAAACATGTAGCGATCACTTTTTGTTGTGTTAGTCAGGTGCAAACTAACTTGTGAATGTTTTTTGTTAAGAAAAGTGTTTAATCACTCCATCTCCATCCGTTTTCTGCAATATTAGGTCAGTGGTTATTCGGGGTGAGAACTGATCAGATGTCTGGCCCACCGTCCGTGTTCTCCTGAAAGTCTGTGGACGTAAGACGGGGGGGCCCCAGTACTTCCTGCAGATTCAGACAGTGTTGTGTGTCTGCATGTGTGCGTTTTTGGAGGGGATGGCTGCTGAAAAGGAGAAGGAGGGGCCTTTGAATTCAACAGGACCCCCATTGCTCTGTGTTTGAGTAGAGTTTTGGCATTCTGTCTTTTGTCTGTTTTGTTTTGCGCGCTACCCCTCCGTCACCCTACCACCCCCAGCTTCCCCCCCCCAACCAGCCCTCTCCCTCTTGTGTGTGTCTCTTGGCTGATGAGTTTGTCTCTTTGTCTGGATTCAGTCAGACACTGCGTCACCTCCTGCCTACAGACACACAGACTCAGAGATAACATCGCAGTGCTAGAGACTGAGGGAGCGAGGAGGGTGGGTAGTGGTGATGGTGGCGGCGGGGGGGAGCAAGGAGAGACAGATGTACAGACAGAACCGTAGCGGTGGGGGGATGGGTATCTCTCACACATCAATCATTGGCTATGCACCGAGAAGCCAGCCTGTTGTAGTAGTTCACAGTTCAATACTCAGACCCACTCTAACGAATGCCTGGATTTCTGTGGGAAAAGTGCCCAAACTGTGTTCACATACCAACTTCTCACATGTAGCCAAATGACTAGCTTTAAGATTATACTTCTGTCTTCCTCACACACACAATAAAAGAGAAAGTGTGTGTCTGTGCACCGTGCACAGTACCTCAGGATTGTGATGAAGGCTGTAATTACTTCTGCCAGTCTCAGGTAACTGAAGTCAGGATCTCTCTCTCCTATCTTCTGATCTGTGTAAATGGAGAGGGAGCACACAAGGGAAGAAAATTGGATTTTAAGCTATCATTAATTTTCGCTATCTCAAGTGGTGATGTTCCTATGTGTGAATGCCAGAGGAGTTTTCACCAAGACTGCATCCAAAGGAGCAGTGCTGGCAGTTGAATGAACGTTTGCAGAGTCCAGTGTAATAAGAAGAAAAGTGAAGGGATTGTATCGCATCCTGCAGCCAAAAAGAGCCGCTGTGTACAATAAAGTGTGGCATCGCAGCAAGTGAAATGAGCTACATATGGGCTGTCATGGTGCAAAGCTCTGTCCTCCCCCTCAGAGCTGATGGTAAAGATATAGAAGTAGTCAGAGCTCCATATATAAGCAGGGAGGACAGAGGGCGAGCCAGGCTGTTCAGTGTGTGGGTGGTACTGAAGGAGAGAGAGAGAGAAACGGAGCAGCTAGGCAGTTAGCTGGAGGATAACAGTGCAGGCTGCTACCCCCGTGGGACTGCAGCATGGCTGTCGGAACAGCTAGCATGTATCTGTGAGTGTATATGTGTGTAAAAAAAAAAGTGGGGGTTGGGATGCAAGTGAAGTAAATGTGCGTGCATATATGCAACTGGGCTTGTCTCGCTGCTTTTGTATGAATCCCGCTGCTTGTTGTATGGGTCATATAAAACCAGATGAATGTGCTAAGAAGTTCTCCTCAAGCTGATCGCACCCCCCAGAGTGTTAAGAAAAAGGTAGAATGGTTTCAATAATTTATTCCCTGGGAAAGCTTTCTATCTGTTTTGCTCTGATTATAGGTTTTTGTTTTCATTAGCATGTTATAGTTCTGCAATAATCTCAAGATTTTTTACATTTTAATTGGATGGTGCGAGTCCACATTTATTAAGTATGATCAAAAGAAGGACCTTTAGCTATAGGTGAAACCACTTCTATTAAAAGATTTAATGATTTATACCTTCTTGCGATACACTACAGCAGCAGATGCTGTAACGAAGTTGCTATGGAGATAAAGCTTTCATATGCCGGGTACAATGTATGGGTAGAGACAGTTCCTCAGAATTGTTTTCTTTTTGCGCCCAAGGCAGGACAAAATTTCAAGGTATACCTATAAAAGAAGCCTCATTTGGAATATCATCAGTTCTTCTGATTGTGCAGTCAGATGAAGGTATTTTTGAGCAAAATGCCTACAATTCTTTTTGTGCTTTACTGTAGGCTGCACTAAACTTCATTATAATCTGATTTGGGGAAATTTTGGATTTCTCCTTATCAGATTCTGTCATACAGAATCCAACAGGCAGTTTTGTTGTCCCTGGTTCTGATCCAGCATCTGCTGAAGTGGAGAGAATTTCTCTCTGAAGGTATGTCAGGATTCCAGGTGCTTCTTTAGCTTCCTTGGCACCTTGTTGGCATTTTTAACTCCTCCCAACAACAGCTGCAGTTGGGCTGAAGGCCAGTGACTGTCAGTCATGGCTTTTTAATATTTAACTGCACAAAAAATACACCTGCAGTACTATCAAGGCACACTATATTTGCCCAAGATTTCGAGGCATAGAACCAGATGGTAGTAATTGTCCTCTGTACAAGATTAATGTTCTATCAACATCCAGCAGATGTTAGGGACATGTCCTCATTTGTGTTTCTCAGCATCTTCAGGTGTTGCAGCTTTTTGCTCACAATACACCCTGTATCAGGGCAGGTCCACCACAGTCTGATCAGATCTGGGCGTGTGTGTGTGTCCCTAACATCTTGGGGCACAGCTGGGGTCTTTCCTCCTCATCCACAGCCATTGACTGCAGCGGTAAGCAATCCCCGGAATCACCTTGAAGGTGGGGCATATGGTTTGGCTGTAGATCTCCAACTGTTTAATAAGTGTAACAATGGAATGCTAAACTGTTGCTCTCCAGCCTCAATGCTCTGCATCCAATTTCAGCTGAGTGTATCACAGCTTTTTCCCATGGTACTTTCAATTCTATAAAGTAGACAATATGGAGAGTGGTGGACCAAAGTACCAGATCTGGTCTTTGGGCGGAAGCGACTGTTTCTGATGGTATTATAAGCTGTTGACCTGTATCAAAGAACATTTTCTAGTAACAACCTCCTTCAAAAGTCTGTTCCTGGTCAGTGATATAGGGGGTTTTTGTCATTGTTCTTGGAGTGGCAGTGGCGGCTGCTCTTTTGGCCTTGATAGACGGAGATTTCAGCACCTGGTTGTATCTCCAAGTATACCTGCCTTGACAAAGGCTCACTTTGATTGAAGTCATGATGTGCCTGAGTGCGGCTGGAGTTGAACACAAGGGGCGGCAAGATCTTCACCCATCTGCTGGTGGATGAAGGAGAGATGTCATATGTTGCTTTAAATTAGAAGCTGATTCTACTTGCCTGTAATTTCCCACAAGTCTTTCCAGTTGATTGCCCCTTTATTCAATGTTTCCCACTTCATCCACTGTCGCTGTTGGGGTTGGGGCCGCCTCCTGCCACTGGAGTTCCAAAACTACCAGCTTTCGCCATTTTCCTTTGTTCCACAAGGGTCTATCTGGAAATAGGCCCAGCCCTACTCTTCTTTGCTGAACGTAGCTCACAATCTTAGCATGATGGAGGGCTGATTTAGCCTGTAGTACAGCTTGTTGTTAATACTGGCATGATGGGTCTTATGGTTGTGTCTCAAGACTATGAGAAGGTCAACTCCAGTCTTGTCTTGAAGCCTAGTGTGAAAGAGCTTGTTGGCTTTTTCTACATGTACCACAAGTGAGAAAGTCAACTTTTCGAGAATCTTACCGACTGTCCTGCTACTGTCTTTCTATCTCCAGGGCCATTCCACACTTCAACCATCACAGGACTTCAGCACACTATTAACATGGATGGCAGAGACGAATTCACAGAGGACAGTGAATGCTGCAGCAACAACTCCCAGGGAGTCCAAGGGCAGGATAGCTTCTCAGGTACAGGATGGAGGGAAGGGTCAGGAAAGGACTGTTGGGCACTGTAGGAATGTCCTTGGAATGAGGGGTGTTAGTGAGAATAAGCCCTGCCCTGTGTTTTGTTGTCTGTCCGTATTGATAGGGCTGTGTTTGCCTCCATAGAAGACAGCGATAGTGACCCCGAAAACCACGGCGAAGACTCGTCCTCCAACACCTCTGCTGACGACCACATGACCACCAAGAGAACGCAGTGCCTCCTACAAGGAGCAGGAGTCAAAGAGGTGAGAGGGCTGCTAATTTATACACCTTCATTCTAGTGTTTGTTATGATGGTGCTTCAAATAGCAATAATATTTCTCACCGTGTACTTCTTTGAAAACAACTTCTTGGCACACATCATCAATTAGTTTGAACACAACTTATGCGTTACGCTGTAAGCGACCATACTGGTAACGTTGTGGTGTGGAATAAACACACAAACAAAACACGACAGAGATAAAAAAATGAAGACAAGTATCTGCCCTGCATCTGTTTGATTATGAAATATGTGGTTTATAAACGAGTTGGTAGGCGTGGGAAGACTTTATCAACTCTCATCCATCAGTCGTGCATGAAAAACAAGTCAAAGTGAACCGTAATTTGCATCTAGATGCCCACCCCGTCATCTGCTCCAGTTTTATTATGTTTAATTAGGTTCATGCATCTGTGAATTTAAAGCTAATGTGCTGTGTTAGAGGAAATTGCAGATATTTCTCCTGAGATAACGGAAAAGGAAGTACTGATATTTGACATTTTCAGAGTATTTCTCCCTCAGCAAAACCTTTTGATTTGTATGAAAAATAACAATTAACTTAATTTTTTTGTTTTACTACTTTTAGATGATAAGAATAAACATGATAAATAATCAGTTAAAAGAAATCACTACTATTGTAAAAGTGGAAAAAGGAGGGAGCTACCTACTCAGTACACCTAGAGGAGCCATGGAAACCCATGCCATGAAACCTCATGCGTTAATGAGTCAGCAGAGCGTTGGTGACTTTTATGCGCTGCTCTGCAACTTTACATGATCTTCCACACTCACATATGAGTTGCTGTGGTTCCTAAAAGCTTCCACTTTGCAATAATACCGCTTACAGCTGATTGTGACTGTTTGTGAGGGAAGAAATTTCATGAACTGACTTGTCCTTGCAACGCTGGCGTCGTTTTACAGCACCACACATGAATTCAGAGAGCAACCCATTCTTTCATAAATGTTTGTAAAGGCAGAACATATGGCTGTTTGATTTTATAGACCTGTGCAATGGTCTGAGAACACCTGGATTCAAAGATGAAGAGGTGTGGCCCAGTATTTTTATTCAAAAGTGCCCTTTGAGTTATTAGACACCCCCAGGTTCAGCCAATATGTTTTCTGCCTGCACCTTCTGTTTGAAAATGTTCTGTGAGTCACATCTGTCTCAGCACACAGTGTGATGTCACCGTCAGTGAGTCAGCGGGACTTGTGTGAATGTTGCTCAGTCATACACTCAACACATCATCATCCACTTGTGAAAATGCTTCAGACCAAAACAAGGCCCGTTGTAGTGTGTTGCTTATGTTTTAACTGCCATCATACAAATTGGAAATTTTAATTTAATAAATAACCCAGAATTCAGATTTGTGATTTACTACTGTAAGATGTTTTGATGTAGGTGTAAAATCATTTGAATGTAGTGTTAGATGTGCCTCTGAAATAAGTTTAAATGGTTCTTGACTTTCTCAGGAGAGCGAGGAAGGGGGAGAGCACAGCAACAACTTTGTTTGTCCTCTCTGCACGCTGGATTTCAGCAGTCCAGAGAAGCTCATTTCCCATGTCTACCAGGTGAGAATAACATTGTGTCACCTGACATGATCTAGTACAGAACCAAAACCGTGTGGCAGCAGCCTATCTGCTCTGCAATCTGTCTACTTTGTCATATAGCTGGATAGGAATTTTAATTTGGCCATGTTGTCTTTTTATGGATTGTGGGAATAGTGCCACGAACGTTAACTGTAATTGTTATTGCTGTAATAAATTTGGTTTAGAGTGGTCTCCCAGCCTTTTTCTTACGTAAACTTTGTATAAACTCTGTATGCTGTTTGCATTTATACTACCATGCATAACAACCACAGCATCAATTATAACTTTAGTTGTTGCAGTCATGAATTTAAATATTATAATTTTACTTTTCAAGTTCATATGTTAGATTTATATTTCCTTTGTTATTTTTTCTTTTGTAAACATTGTTTGTTTTTGGGTTTTTTTGTAATCTTTTTCTAATTCTGAGAATCCCCTGCAATAAAAAGTTATCATATCTTTTAAGTTTGCTGCTTTTCTCATCTCGGTTTGCTGTCTTTTAACAGCACACGACTATGATGAGCAACACCAAGAGCTATGTGTGCCCAGTGTGTGGGCGAGCCCTGAGTTCGCCCGGCTCACTTGGACGGCATCTTCTCATCCACTCCGAGGACCGCCTCTCCAACTGCGCTGTCTGTGGTGCACGCTTCACAGACACCAACAACTTTAACAGGTTCAGCTCATCTCTGCTGTAGCTCTCATCTCAGGTCCTAAATGCAGATTGTTTTAATTTAGAAAAAAAAAGGAATATAGATGTTGTGATATAATTATACCAACAGGGCCCTGAAGTTTCTGTGTTTATTTAGTGCTTATTGTTTAATTATTTAATTTATCTTTAAAATTTTAAAACAGTATGTCATAATTTCTCCCTTTATGACAAGGTGAGAAGACACCACTGATTCAAAAGGATGCGCTATTTAAAATGACGCATTTAAATTTTTCTAGTATCTAAAAATTGATTCTGGCAGGAGTGTAATGTAGAAACAACAAAACTGCATGCTAATTTTTTTTTTTTTTAAAGGCAAACCTTTTCTTTTGTCGAAAATATAAATTGAGTAAAAATAAGTCAAATTTTCTCTTTAATACGTTATAATAGAATGAGAAAGAGCAATCGTTTTCCAAGTGTGGGATTAGACAGAATGCAGAACATGAGGGATGAATAAAATTAGTACTGCAATGACAGATTTAATGGAAATAAACTTGCGTGTTGCTTAGCAACTACCATTACATTTCTAATTTAAACAGCACTGACAAGGTCAAGACGCATAGTAGAAGGAGAAGCAGTGTGAAGTGATAAAAAGCCGAGAAGAGAAAAGTCATGAGGCATTACAGTTGGCAGAAGCATTTGCTGCTAAGTTTAGAAAAATAAAACATAAATACTTGTTATTCTAAAGAGAAACAAATAAAGGCGTATCTTAAATGTACGTGGAAAAGCCGTTTCATGTTGTTCCAGCCAGCTACAATAAAGTAACATAACCAGCATCTGGCACACAGTGTCATCTGAACAGTCACCTCCTCTGAGGCTGTTAACAGCCTGTTAAACTTCTCTCCAGAGAGCTAGCCAGAGTTCATTCGACACATGGCCCTTATTCATCTCCGAAGCAAAAAAGTTTAGGAAACGACTAACACGGAATGAGTCATCTCTTCCCATTTCAACAAAGTGGTTTCAAGTCATGTCAATCATTGCAGCTTGAAAGAAGCTAAATTTTACTGTTGCCTAAAAATATGTGACCATACGAGCCAGGCTAACAAAAATTCACGGCAAAAACAATGCCTGTCAGTCTGATGTATGAAGCCTTTGTTGCAAGCTGGTGGAAAAAATCCCTGTGGGGTGAAATCTCGGATTTCAGACTGCTCTGAACACTTGGTTTCAGATAGTTTCGTTTTTTGTTTTCTCCTGCTCTTGGCTCTGTGTAACGTAAACGAGAGAGTATATCACAGATATCGTGATCTCAGGCACACTTTGGCTGTGTGCACAGAAACCCCACCTATCTGCTGTTCAAAACTCAGAAGAAAGTTCGTTTTTAGGGTCTGTGAGAGAGCTAAAAGCATTTTACTGAGACACAGTATAAAATGAATACGGTTATTTTTAACAGGAAACAAATCTACTCTAGGAGACCTCAAGTGTTACAGTTTGGAACTGGAAAGGCTCTATGATCACAACATTAAAGATTTAGACAGGAGCAAGCCTTCTATCAGGGATCTAATGCTTCTGTGGAAGAGTCCAGACCATTAAAAAAGGATGTTTACCTGATTCATGTATCCTGTCGTAGGGAGAAGCTTAAAGAAGTCCTCGACACAAGTAGGATGGATTTGACTGGGGGAAGGGATGCCTGTTCCATGTCCCAGTCCCTCTCAAGCAGCCCCATGAGCAGCCCGGGCCCCTGCACTGACTCCTGCCATGGACCGGGCCCCAGTCCCAGTTCGTGTCAGGGTCCTTGCCCGTGCCAAGCAACTAACCCCAATCCCAACCTATGTCAAGCCCAACGTTCCTGCCATGGACAGGGCCACATCTCAAGCCAGTGTCAAGGCCCCAGACCATGTCATGGACCAGGACCGTGCACGGGCTCCGACCAGGGACCCGCGTTTCCCTCACTGCCCGATAGTCTCCTCTCTGAAGGGCCATCCCTCGCCTCAATCCCTGATGCACTCAACTCCTCCTCTTCAGGCCTTCCTCCTATCCCTGACATCCTGAGCCCTATGCCGGTGTATCCTGCTGGAGTGCTGCTGGTGTGCAACAGCTGCGTGGCCTATCAGCAGCTAGTGGCGGCCCAGTCACCGATGCGAAAATGGGCTCTGCGTCGAAAGAACGAGCCCTTGGAGGCCCGACTGCAGCGTCTGGAGCGTGAGCGCACGGCAAAGAAGAACAAGCGGGCGTGTGAGACAGAAGAGGAGAGGGAGCTGAGACGGCTGCGGGACCGCGAGGCCAAGCGCATGCAGAGGATGCAGGAAACGGAGGAGCAGCGGGCACGCAGGCTGCAGAGGGACAGGGAGGCCATGCGATTAAAGAGGGCCAACGAGACACCAGAGAAGAGGCAGGCCAGGCTGATCCGCGAGAGGGAGGCAAAGAGGATCAAGCGACGGCTGGAGAAGATTGACCCTGCTCTGAGGACACAGATAGAGCATGATCCTGCTGCCATGGCTGCCCTCACAGCAGACATGAGTCTCTTCCAGTTCCCCTGCCCTATGCCTGTCCCTTCCATTGATAATGGTCTATTCATGAAGCTGCCCTAATGGGTCCAGGCCACTCGGGTGAGGGCAGAAACCAGTTGGCTTCTCGCAGCATCATTAACCTCTGCACTGCGCCATCAGGCTGTCTTGGTCACAGAGAACCATTCCTAGCTGGTTTCTTCCCAGCTCGATCTGCGTCGAACAGCTTCGCACACAAGCTGCTTTGTTAAATACAACAAAAACTTCTTCAACGTCTTTTTTTTAAACAGCCTAGAAAACCTTGGGAACAGGGATGAGAATGTTTCTTATTGTATGGATGATGACATAAGAGCATGTTGTAAAGAGATTTTATCTGTTCCGTCAGTGGACCAGCAGATTTAACACAGTTCATACTCATAGGAGCAGTTACACTTCCTTTAAGGGGGAAAAAAAAAAAAATCATTTGCACATGGACCTTCAATGACAGGAGAGGGGACTTCGTAGCCACGGCCCCCCCTCCTTTCTGGTCCACTCCGCCAGCCCAGTGACTCTGATTTCCAGGTAGCTACACCTCTCTCTTCAAGCTGCTACCGTGGGTCCCTGGGAAGTTCGTGTTCAGTCAAACTACTACCTCAGCTGGCGCTGTGGTCGCGCCCTCTGTCCTGTGGCTTACTGCGTTCCAACTCCAAGCTTCCAAAGCTCTATATGTACTGTACACTACTACCGAGGATGCAGGTCATTTTTGTTTTGTTTTCTTTAAATTGTTATGTTTGTGTTTATCATTCAGGCACTTTAATAGGACACACACATTCACAAGTGATTTTAAAAACGAGCAGCGTTCGATTTTTATGGATTCTTACATAAAGTTTGAATGAATGTCCTATTGAACGTGCCCAGTATTGAGCTACATTCCTCTCATCTCCTGAGTTTTACATCTCAATGCAGTCCACCTTTTTACATTCTCTTTGCCAAGATACAACTCTCGCGTCTTTACACTCCAAACATTTTTGCCAATGTCTTTTATATTTTGACTTTCTGTTGCAGAGGTTTTCTCTGGCTCTTAAAAAAACAAAACAAAAAAAAAAGTAAAGTCACAAAGTCTGTGCTGCTGTTATTGTACTGTAAAATACATTGGTTACCTCTTATATGTTTGGGCTCATTGCATTGAGGAATATTCTACTAAAATGTTCCTGTAAGTGGTTGCAAAGAAACAGTACACAACACGTTACCCGTTGACCTCAGAATTTGTCGCATTACTTGAATTCTGCCCTAAAAGATGCATTTGTTTTCCTCATGAGCGCGTTCCAACACAGAGGTGGGTTTTTACTGTCATACGGGGAATCGTACATAGATAATGCAACCTCTGCTTTGTGCAATTTGTGTAGCATCCACACGCTTTGTAAGGCTGCAGTACCTTCAAGATGTGTAAAAGTACCACTTAAATTATGTTTTATATCTGCAAGTCACTTTTACTGAGTCACATGACAAGTGGAAATTGTTCTAAACCCTTTTTTTTTGTTTCCTTCATCTGTTACTGAGCACTGGGGCTAACTTCACGGCACATACAGCCCATACCAGGAGATTCATTAACCTCATTCCAGCACATATTTATGCAATATGATGTGAATATATATATATATTTTTTTTTTTTTTTTTTTTTTTTTTTTTTTTTTTTTAGGTTT
>VUQG01004892.1:79858-96584 GCA_015106755.1 Etia nguti
TAATATCAATATTTATTTATATTTTTTTTTTTTTTTTTTTTTTTTTTTTTCTTGTGAAAGTGTTTTGGGGTGTTTTGTTGGTATACAAAATGTTAAAATTAGAGGCCATGGTTGGATAACCCTTGTTTAATTTCCTGCCTGTTACCTCCACTTCTTCTTGTCTTTGCTTATCCAGATGCAAACATTTTCCAGTGTCAAATGAGCAGTTTCAGAAGTACTCTTTAAAGAAGAACGAGCAGCGGTTCTGTTTGAGTCACTCCTAGACGAGCCGCAACCCACCTGGCTGTTTGTTCCAGCAGGTTTAATGAAGAGAAAACAAAAAAAGGAAGAAAAAAAAGTTGAAGGGAGTTTTGGTTTTATCCTTAGAGGCTTTTTCTAGGAGTGCATCAAACCTCTATGCAACAGATGTTATTTATTAAAGGAAATTAATTCACTTTTCACTGAAACTATGCAGAATCCGACCTCAATTTTAAACGGACTTCAAAGCAAACAGTTCAGCTACTCAGGCAGTTTAACTCAGAGGGTTCAGAGCCTGGATACGGCACCCCAGTCCATAAGAATCATTTATAGACCTGTCATGCAAACAGAGAACAGTTTTAGGCAGTTTTGGGACTTTTAGTAGAGACACTTTTGTCTTTTTTTTTGAGAGATGTTTCCTCTTCCTAGTTCAGCACAAAAAGCAACAGGGTCTCACTGCCATCCTTCTCATTATACACTCTACCAAGGGCAGATCAGTGTTCTCAACAAAGGCTTCAGGTGTCGTCTCTTTCTCTCAGAATATGAATACTGGGTATTCTCAGAGGTTGCTCTTTGAAATTGCTGTGACCCTGTTTGTCCTACAGCGGGGTGATGGCGCAGAAAACTTCACTTACTAGTGGAAAGGAAGTTCTGTGGACTCTGACGTGGCACTGTTCTTTGGCAGCAGCGCACTCTCAGTGTGGATTAGGTAAAAACACTGCATGTCGTGAAACTGCACTCGTCCTAGAATGTTTCAAAATGAGCTTGTGTTCTACTGTTTGTTTATGCCTGCCTGTTTTTTACAGTTTAATCGAAAAATGTTTCAAGATGTTGGCCTTTCTATATTCTATCAGGATTTTCTCTCAATGTCCATGTTTACAAAAGAAGTCATTCTGATCAAGGCCAAATGAATGAGCTAAACTGCTAATGACAACATGCTAGTTGTGACATCAATGCATTCTGACTGGATGGCACTTTGGGGGACGCCATCCTCTGTTACTGGATTAACAGATGTACAGACCGTGACGAAACCTGGATAAGAATGTGGAAATAAACATTGAATTTATTATAATGTTGGTGTGGAGCGTTGTTTACATTTTTTGCATTATGTTTTTTTTCCTACAAAGCATCACATCAGATCAGTTCTGTTGTTTCCAAACCTTGAGCCCCTGCAGCCCATAGTCTTCATTAACAAGGGGAAGCATTTAATTTTAAAGTAAATACACAATCTCACCTGCAAATTGTGTTTATACATGAATCATTCATTCAACTTAAACTCACAGCATTACCACTCCCGTCATTCATTCCTTTAGCTGAAGTGGCTCTGTCCTTCCAGGAGAACCTGACCCCTATTTTGAGATACACCGAGTTAATTGGTAATTCTAAATTGGCTGTAAGTGTTAATAGTTGTCAGTCTATCTGACACTAGGCCTGTGAAGGACGGGTGACCTTTCCAGGTTTTACTCTTCCTCCAACACTGGCTGGATAAATGAAAAATAGTGTTTACATGGATATTCAGGCAGCTGCTTTTCACATATATCCTAATGACCAGAGAGGGTCTGTTATAACTCAAGCCATATATGTGTGTGTGTGTTCCCAATGAAACTCTTAAAATTATAAAATGAGTGTGTCTCTGGGAGAGCTGAAAGAGCATAATTCAACAAACGGCAAAGATGACAATTTAAAAAAAAAAAAAAGTTAAATACTTTTTTCCTGTTTTTATTGAATTAACAAAATCTTGCTTCTTAAGAAGCAAAAGGCAACATTTGTTATGATTTTTTTAAAGCTCCTTTTTTCATAAAAATATTGAATTAAAAAAATAAAAGAAACAATATGGGTAAGAGAGTTTTTTAAAAGAGTATTCCTGTATAAAACAGAGGTTATTTTTTTAAATTATTTTATTTGGAACATGTAAATATTTTTTTTTTAAAAACAAACAAAAAAAACACTGCAAACAGATAAAGTAAAAGTCATTTTCTTGCTAAAACAGCTTTGTCAGTGGATGGTAAAGGTTTTAAGTATGGCTGAAATCTGCTGAGTAGGATTATGGAAGCATCTTAATTATATGGACAAAGATGGATAGTATTTGATAAATGACACTTTTTGAGTTTTTGAGACTTTTTAAAACAATAAATTGCAAAAAAAATTAGTATAATAGTAATTATTTCATGGTTCAGACTTTAAAAGGTTAATAGCTTAAATTTTAAGCACAAAGTGAGATCATCATCGAGTGCCTAACTCAAAAAATGTAGGTCTACGCATGTACCATCATAACAACTCAGGACTTTAGTTTAGTGGGCACCATGCACGCTTAGACCGAAATTCCTAAACATTATTGTGGACAGGGTAGTTGTTGACACTAAAATCAAAATAGCCAGCTATGATATATTCCAAGACAATCAGGAAATGATGGCCTACAGAAACAAGAAATGTCGTGCAAAACAATGGACAAAATAAAATGAGAAAAACAGTTTCAGGACCTATTGTGATATATTATGTGAGGTAACCCGTGCAAGTACTGAAGATACCAAATGCACTCAAATCACAGATAACTAGATTAACTGTGTGCATTTTACTTTGGACAGCTGTGTACAGACGTGTATCTCAGCATTTTCTGTCTAAAAAGATTCTGAATGTTTCCATTTACTGAAAGTAAATTGATACATTTTATATGATTTGGCTTATGACACATTTAAAACTAAGCTAATACTGTGTAACAATGTGACATGAGCACTTTTGTTCGGCAGCTGTTATTGTGTTATCCTACTATATTTACCAGTTATACATTACAGGTCAAGATGTGACATAACCAACATGACAAACTCACGATCAACTTGTAAAATGGGTTATCACAAGCAGCAGAACATAAAGTAGTTAAAATAACCTCCCTCTAAACAAGCTAAACTGGGTGTATCTTGTGTAGAACCAGTGTGCACCCACTTAAAGCTGGTCATGAAAGCTGTATGCTCTGGAAAAAGAACAGTTTAAAGAAATCGTTAAAAGCCAAAAGTTACCATGACATTCATGACTATGATGGGATGGGTACGTGTAAACCTCTGACCACAACTGTAATTTTAAAGCATTGTTTCACCAAAAGGAGTATGTATTATATATAATCCCCTAAGGAGATCTGATATATACTATTGTAGGTTATAGAACCTACAATAGAGAAACTGAAGCCATCAGTTTCTGTAAAATAATAAACGCACAACAGGACTAAGAATCACAGCACACAAGTTAGATAATTGTTTATATTTATATTTGTATATATATTTATATATATATATATATATTATATTGTGTTTACTTAACAAACATGATAAATGCAATGTCTCCAAGTTAGCTGTAACAATAAAAATACAATATCTTTGTGTCCTTAAAGTACATAGAATTAAAACAGCAAAACAAAACAAAAAAACAAACAAAAAAAAACCGCTCTAAGTAGTTCACAGAGAGGTACAAATATACAGTACAAATCTATTTTATTCAAAAAGGATACAAGTAAAAACGCAACAAAATAGAGATAGTAATGCTTTGTTAAAGTCAGGTAGGTGTAGGGTATTCTAAGGGAGCACTTTGGGTCGACAACTCTAAGGCTTCTGATTAAGATCAATACATATTGGTACGGCCATACGATATTAAAACTCACTATACAAAGTTCATACAACCTGGATTATACTTGAGGATTGAATGTTACATTTACATAATTGCATATATTTTGCAGATTTAGGCATTTAAAAAAGATGCTGTTTTTTGTTTTGTTTTTAGTTACGCGTCACATAAAAAGCAGCGTCACCGTGTGCGGAACAAAAAAAAAAATAGTACAAAGTCATATCTGAAAATACACAGACTTCTTTAAAACTTTTAACCGTTCTCATTTCTCCTGATTTAATTCGACATCAGCGACACCAAAACCGTCCTAAATTCACCTTTGCAGTTCAATACTGGATCAACAGGAAGTAGTTCACATAGAAATCCCATCAAGCAATGCCACAAAACAAAAAAAAACAAAAAAAGTCACATACCGATAGAAATGTTTGGGCTTTATGCAGCCTTTCTCACTTATCCAAACCTGCCTCTGCTGTTCAGACTGTCAGAGCACAAAACACCAAACACAACCCATTAATTCCTAAGGAGGAAAGAAAAAAAAACTACAAATTCTGTGCAAAAACAATAAAAACAACTGTGCATCTGTCTATGCATGTGAGGAATTAATAGATTGCCCTCCTTTTGCTGTCTTGTGTACAAAAAAAAGTGCAGAGAAAAGCCTCCTTTCCATTCCCACATATTGAAAAACAAAAAGGATCTGAATGTTAAATATGAGCCTAAAGAATCTATTAAAAACTTAACGGAATAGGAAATGAGTTTAAAAAGAAAAATTAAACCAAAACAAAACGTTGCAGAGTTCATGTCCCAAAGAAAGCCCTCAGTCAACCTTTGAGACGTCTAAATGTGAAAGTTTGTCATTTCTGATTCGCTCTTGTTCAACCTGAAACGGGGACGCTGAGCCTACCTGGAGCATCGTTTAAATTCCACACATTGTACAAAGCAGAATTTAAGGCATTAACGACAAGCATCATCGAAGCTATCTATACAAAAAATACAGCTATCTACAGAAACGCACAACCTGTGATTTCTCCGTGATTTTTTGTGTGCTTTACATTTTGAAACTCTTCAAACTACCAACAGATTTCAAACACTGTAAAGGAGGACATTTAGTGCAATTACTTACAGCAACAGACGATCAGTGATGTGGATCATTAGACATCTTTATTTGAGTGGATACTTCCCAAAGCAGAGGGGGAAAAGAAAAGTCACGGGTGGCACTGCTCGCACCATTTAAATCTCGTCAAATGAATCCTGACCTAAAACACAATGCTGAAGTAGCAATCGCGCCATGGTAATTCAGGACGAATGCATCGCTATTTGGCAAAGTGTGTGGCGTCGCAGGACAATAAACATCGATGAGAATCACTGAGCATAAAAGCGGTAAAGCAAAACACTGCTTAGATTCCTATTAGAAGAGTAATTCGAAGCAAAAATCAGCGTAGAACGACTGCATCCGCCGACCTGCCCCGCTGCTTCAGAGAGACTTACTTAAGACAAGGGTACAATACTGAGGTTACTGCATAGAGAAGACTATGTGAAATGTTTTCAGGTATTGTGTATATTGCTTACAGGATGAAAAACTCCTATCAGACGATCAGATGGGAAGATATCAAAAAAGAAAAAGGTCTGAGTTCACATGTTTGCTAGTTTGACTAACCTGTCTATATCAAGTTTGACAGAGTTATTAGTTGAAATCTTTCCTCCTGTCCACACTGGCTGTAAAAAGATTCATTATAGGCCTACACAACGGTCACTGACACTTATGTGGGATTTGAGGGCAGCAGGCGAAACAGAGACATCCAGACTCGGCTCTTCCTGGCCAGCTCTTCTGAAAGGACAGTAAGGGTTTTCCAAGTAGGACACACCTGGACCTTACCAAGAATGCACTCAGGAGACATCTTGACCAGATGTCCGAACAACCTCAACTTCCTCCTTTCAGCGCGGATGAGTACCAGTTCTACTCTGTGCCCTTTCTAAAAACCGAACTCCTCACCCTGTCTCTAAAGGCTGAGCCCCAGCACTCTTTAGAAGAAGCTCATCTCTACTGCGTGTATCCACAGTCTCACTGTTTCGGTCATTCTCCACAACTTGAGGTCTTCAGGAGTCTGACTTTCACAAATCAAAATGTGTATCTCCAAATAGCGTGATATGCGGGTGTTAGGGATAACCATGATATATTTTTTTTTTAAAAAGAAAGAAAAGAAATACTGACATGTTATTAATACACACTTGATAATATCAAATAACTGTCTAACAGTTATATTCACAGGGTTTTTTTCCCCACATCCCTACAATTGTTAATACTTTTCGGAAAGAAACTGCACACACAATAAACTAAATTATTTTTTTTATAGATATGGAACGACTGTTACATTTAAACCATCTCTTCTAAAAGTTATTTTAATGTGCGACTTTGCCATATGACTCCTGAAGCCCAATATTACTGTTACACAACACTGCATTGAAAGACCGCTGTAGCTTTGAAAGGGATTCTTTATACAAGCAAGAATGGATAGGAGGAATAAGTAATATGTGTGCGTGAGAGAAAGAAAAATGTGAACCCATCCTTTAAAACTGCGCAGGCTCAATCTCATGACCCCTTCTATCTGCTGATAGAAGTTCAGTGAATCACGAGGATATAAGGGAAACACACAACAGTGTCTAGACCTCACAAACAAACTAGTCCATAACAGCACAGACACTTCAGCCAGACACGGCAATAACAACCACACAACTGATGCTGCTGTTTGAACACGTCGAATTTAAAAGATACATGAAGTATTCCTAAGTAACTAAAAGTCTTGCCAAAGGTAAGTCCAAATATCTACGGCAAAAAAAAGTACTTTTTGATGGGAATGTCTGAATGAGGAATGTCCTCTGATTACGATTTTATGTATGGTCTAATTGCACTTATTTTCAATTACACCCTTTCAGGATTCTTTTTTTTTCCTGTAAGAAAGACAAAGGAAGAAACTGCAGCATTTATGTCGGCTAATTTGTAAACAGATTTAGAAACGAAAGTCAGTTATTTTTTGCCTCTCGCCACAAATCCTAACAACAATACTTCAAACCTATTCCCTTCATTAAAAAAAATAAACTACTGTACTGTGATTCCTATTTAAAGGTCAGTATGAAATAAATGTGACATCTGCTATGTGCAACGCAAGACAATCTTAGGAACCACTGGATAAAGGGCACCCTAGTATCAAAGCAAAACGTACACTTTAAAGGTAAAAAAAAAAAAGAAGTTGATGATGATCATGATTTCATTAGAGCTGGGCGTCTCTTGGATGTGCACTTCAGTAAATCCATTAAAAAATTAAAAAATATCAGTGAAATGAGAAATCCAGGTTCGGACAATGACTTCTTGAGAAAATTTCCAAAGGCTTTGTTTGTGCAGGATTGCTAAATTAACGAAAATGAGCGCTAAAAAGAGTGCATCGCCTTTAAGAGTCAAGGGATGAGAGGGTGCACATTTATCGAGGTTTACCACACCCCACAAGAGATCCCTGGGAGAGGGCAATACGGATCAGTAAAGCAACATAGCGTAAAAATAACTATTGCTTTAATCTGGTTACTGAGCAAGTCAAGTTCAGAACATCACGGCCCCACTCATTTACAGAAATAAACTACTACAACCTCCAACTCTGGGCTCCTGGGCTGTAGGTGGCAGTATAGCCAGCAAAGTAAAACGGGAAACATCTTGCTGGCTCATTCCCACAGGTGGCTTTAGTGATGACCAGCCAGTGCCTCCTCCTTAATTACAAAGTTCACAAGAGAAAACTAAATTCCCCAGTCTGGTTGTGAAAGCTCTGAGGTAAACTGAGGAGAGGAAGCCATGACTTTGGAAGGGAAATTAAATCATTTAACTAATGTAAAAGGTCATGCAACAAATTCCTATGAGCAAGGACTTGGTGATAGTAGTGAGAAGAAGCCTGACAGAACCCAGCTGAGGGGCGTGGCCATCTGTCTCGACTAGTTTGGGTGATGAGGAAGGGAAAAGAGA
The DNA here is from genome assembly GCA_015106755.1 of Etia nguti. NCBI lineage: Eukaryota > Metazoa > Chordata > Actinopteri > Cichliformes > Cichlidae > Etia > Etia nguti. Next base: position 87,711 of record VUQG01004892.1, read on the forward strand.
ATTAAAATGATTCCCTACGTGGGGGAAAGTTGATAGTGGAATGCGTGACATCACTTATTATTTCTGTAAATCTACATTGGGGCCATCAACCTAAATCTGAGAGTATGATGGTGAATGGCTTTTGGAGAAGGAGAAATCGATTGCTCAATAAACAAGCTGATTGATTTATCACTATTTCAGTGTAAGACAAGTGGGACATACCACACTTGGCCTGAGACGAGATCTTTGCAGAAACGAGAGAGGGGAGAGAGTATCTCTGCCGACAGCAAAGGTTTCAGACTTCTGCAGAAGCGTAATGTAACATACACTGACAGCATCAACAGTGCCAACATCACCACAGGAGCTGCTGATGTCAGCAACTCTATTTTTTTTTGGGGGGGGGGGATGCTTTTCATAAAAATAGGATCTTAGGAGTGAAGCAGATTAAAGATCCCTGGCGGTGATCTTTTTAATAGATCACGACCTGCAGAGTTGGTAGCTTCACTGCAATACACGCACATTATTTTTCTGTAGTCTGTGTTCTTCTGAAGAGACGGTCTGGTCAAAAAGGAAGCTAGAGTGTTTTGAATGCAATGGAAACCTCCAAGTATGGTTAATAGGAAGTGGAGACAGAGAGGAGGGAGGGAGGAAGAGAAATGCAGTGTGTAAGGACTCTATGGTAGGCATTTCTTCAGCTACATACTTTCTACTCAGCTTTTCATGCCCCCCCCCTCCCCCTCCCCTCCAATAAACTCAGCTGGCTGGAGACCGAAAGGTCCGCATCCTTTGGCTGAGTGGCATTCGAACAAAATCAGAACTTCTCACCAGACAGACAAAGATCTGGTCGTTTTTTTGTATATTTTAGGTGTGCAAAATCTCAAACATTCTGAGGATACATTCACACTCTTTTTTTTCCTCTTTCTCTCCTTGTCAGACTCATTCTTACTTGTGGCAGTCTCATCTATAGTTGCTACCAAATGTGATGCTACTTCCCTGCATTAGAGCGCCCCTCAATGGACAGTTTGACCTCCTGTGGGATGAAAGAAGGCCTTGTGTGGCTGGAGCTGATTATCTGAGGGCGTGGCCCTTCGTCTCCCTTCATACTGTATCTTCGGAGGCCAGGCGAGGACCAGCGCCTCTGTGAGGCACCTAGTGCAGCCTGCATCGCTCCCATCCCTGCCTCTGCAAAAGCAGAGCCTTCTGTGTGCAAGTGGTAACTGCTCTGGCTCCTTGGATGCTCTCCTGAGGTCCTACTTGGTCTGATGGGCGACTCAGTGCGCCCTACAGCCCCCAACTGTGTGGCTTCCTCTTTATCGGCCAAATCTTTCTCTCCATCCTTCTGTCTTTCTCTGTGAATGCGGTCCAACCTGAAATGAGATGGCGGCCGTGACTGCTGAGGGGCTGGAGGCCCCATTAGCTGGTGACCAGGTCCTGATGTAGCATTGGCTTTGCTTATAGTCCTGGACAGGTTCTGTTGTTGTTGTTGTTGTTGTTGTTGCGTTTGTGAATGATGGTGCTGTGGTTGCTTCTGTTGTTGTGGAGGAAGCGGCGGCTGCTGCTGCAGGGTGATGGACACACACATGTCACCAACTTGTAGATGATGGCAGGCCAAGCCGTAGAGCTGGGCCGTGCGTTCAGGGCTGCAAGATGACCATCCCTGGCCAAAGACAAAGAAGGGGTGCTCTGGGGGCACGTCGATGGTCACTTTGCTCTGCTGCTCCCCCACAGTAAAATGAAGTGACACCAGACCGGGTCTCTGCTGGCTGGCACGGATGTCCATCACCAAGCTGGAGTCGATTTTAAGCCCTCCGCTCACTTCGGCGCTACGCACAAAATCCTGAGTCTGCAGGTCCTCCACACGCTTCAGCTCCCCAGTAGCCAGCTGAATAATTGCCCCCTTCATGAAGTGCGATGGGTTGCAAGGAGCCGGTGCGGGAGCAAGGCTTGAAGTTAAGGCCTGAGTCACATCTGCTGTAGGCTGGACTGGAGGCTGCGGGAGAGGCTGCTGCTGAGCTGTGATTGGCTCCACCCTTTCGGAGAGGCACACTCTGGCTGAAGAATCAGAGGCTTTAAAGCTTGGGCTAGGAGAGGCCATGGTGGTAGAGGCATGGCTGGCTGAGGCATCATTAGCCTGTCCCAGGTAGTGTTGCTGATGTGGTTGCTGATGCGGGTGACACTCCAAGGGAATAAGTACCGGTTGCCCATTGGCAAGCATGACAGCGTGGCCCGGCTGTCCTGCTTGCTGCTGGAGGGCGGTGACTCTGTGATCACTGTAACTCGCCGTCTGCGCCGCGTACGCAGTTCGGCTGGAAATTACACCTGGACTCTCTCCGTGGACATCTCTGGCTCTGTGGCCACCCTGAGAGAGGTTCAAGGGAGCAAAGGAGACCTCTTTCCGTGCTCCGATACCACTTTGGTTAGAGGAAACCAAACGACCAACCACCTGCTGCACCTGAGAGTTGAATAAATAAATGAGTAGTTATTTGAACAACTTTTAATTTCACAGAACAATTTAAAAATGTCTTTTGGTATGTTTCCTCACAGCAGCCTGAAGCACCCAAGTGTAAAATATGAGTGGCTTTTAATTATCGAGTTCCTCAATCTTCTTCCTCTCCAACAAGAGATTTAAGGCCAGACAACAACCACAAAATTATTTTTTTTAACTGACATCAGAAAAGACAGACATCAGAGAGCTTCCTCTGACTTCTTTTACAGAAAGGCTGTAAAATGGTTTGATCTGCATGGACATCATTTCTAGACCCTTCTTCAAAAGTATTCTCTATTGGTCATGCTCTGCTTGCCATGTTCAAAGGTGTGATTTTCTTTGCATCAGGTGACACTTGTGCTTCCCTTCAGTGTACACGTAAAACACAAAACTTAAGCTGTAACATGGAACAATGTTGCACACCATCTTATATCACTCCTGGCTCTTCTTATTTAACTGTTACCTTGGGTTTATTCTTTGTGCCTTAACTTGTAAAGAGACATTAAATCACCAGTTTACTGTTAGCGGGTACGTTAGAAAGCCATCAGTGTGTCTCACCTCCAGGTCACTGTCCGGAGTGCTGCGCTGACCAGGAGAACTTCTCTCTTCCAGTCTTCGGTTCTGCAGGACTTTGTCTTGGCTGTGCTCCTGTGATGCTGAACTGGATGCAACCTGTGGTAGACGTGCATTTCTGGCAGTGTAGACCGAGTCTGGTACAACTTCTCTGGCTCCCTGCTCTTTGTCCCCTCCATTCACCTCCAATTCATTCTCCTGCTGGGAACTGTGGCAGTCTCTGACGGCAGTGGCACCCCTTGCTCCCTGAGGGTGGCAAAAGACCGGCATCCCTCGAGAGCTAAGCTCTGTTGCAGGCAGGACTCCAACAGTACCAAGGTGCTGCTGGGAAGCTTGCTCTGAGGACAGCATCAGTGGGACACCACTGGAAGCTGCAACTTTGGCAAAGGTATGAGCAGCCACCTGGGCCTGAGGAGGTGGAGAAACAACACCTTCTTGTATGACAGATGGGTAGGGAACAAGGTGGGACACAGCATGGGGCTGCGGGATGGTCCCTGAGGGAGAGATTAATGATCCTGGGACAAAACCAGGGGGGAGCGCGTAAGGTACTGCTGCATAAGGGGAACTGACAAACTGGAGAGAAGAATGAGGGATCTGTGCATAACCAAGAGGGGGATAGGGAATGCCGGGATGATGCTGCAGGAGGGGAGAGTGTACAGTATAAGCTGGAGAAATGTGGCTTAACACTGGGTGTAGACTGGTAGGTGAGTAGGTAGCAGATGGAAGGGCCACTTTGTAGAGCATACTGTACTGGTCAACAGGCACTGCTGGTATGCTGTCAGAATTATCCACTCCATAATGAAGCCCTGGCTGAGCTCGCAGCCACTCTCCAGAGGGGGTCCCTCCCTGAGTTTCACTGCTGACTCCGCAATTCTGGATGGAAACCACTTCCTCTTCTGCAATACCACCAGCAGCACTGCCAGCTCCGCTGTTAACCCCTCCGGCTGAAACCCCACCTCCCACTGTCCCTCCAGCTCCACTGCTGCTGTTACTTATTGGGAGATCCCTTTTCTTAGGGGGCAGGCACTCCTGATTACGCTCCTGAGCTGGTTTCATTGCTATCCTCAGACAAAGCCAGTAGCCTTATTGTACTGCACAGGAACCGAAACTTGCAAGCCAGTCAGCCCGCACAGGAACCAGTTCTGAAATCACCTGGTTCACCTCATCTACCAAACCACCTGAAAAGAAAAATACAATAAAATAAGATACATAACACTGTCTCATTGCATCAGTGCTTAAAACTTAGATTTTTTGTAGGCTTTATGGTTGGCCACAAGTTGTGTTAGTTTACCCTCAACCACAGAAAGAAAGCACTAAAGCAAACCTCTTATGGTTTCCTTTTTTTGGTCATTCATATATACTGGTAAAGTCACGATGCTCATATTAAACACAACCAGGTTAAGGTATTTGCTGTGGCAATGGCAATTTTATTTATATAGCACATTTATTATATGCAAACTGAATGTGCTTAACACAGAAGACAAAAAATAAATAAATACAATCCTGTATAGGTTTGCAATGCATTCAGGAAGTGAAAACGGCAAAATATAATAAAACAATGTGTGAATAAAAAATTTTTGAGCCTGTTTTTTAATCTATGCACAGTTGTACTTGATCTCAGGTCAGCGGGCAGCTTGTTCCAAAGAACAGGACCAGTGTGAGTACAAGCAAAAAAACAACATCTCAGGCTTTGGACTACTCAAAACTCTTGGTTTGAAACATATTTTTCTGCTCTTATCTCTGTTTGACAAGTTCAGTTAGCATAACTTTGAACTTTAAATTATTCAAAGTTCCTCTAGTAGAATCGTAAAAAATAAAATAAAATATGGAGGTAGAAATGGGCAAAAATGAGTCCACTTAAAAGGTACAGCTATGCTGATCTAAGAACAGAATTTTGTTAATCATCTTTGCTTATGTCTATATGTAGAAGCAACAATAAACCATTTGACTGGGACACAAAAAAAAAAACGTATGCTGCTTGATATATACATTAACAGTACATACATAGTAGTAATACATGAATACTCATTACTGTTATTACACACAGACAGATGTAAATAAAAAAATTAAAATCTTATAACTGACAAAATGTAATTTACTGGCCCATTTTCAAAAATTTAGCATTTTTTTATATTTACTTTTTACAGTCACATTATAATACAACAACACCACTGCAATTAAGTGCAATACATCCGATTCACACACTCCCTGCCCCCCTCCAGTAAACATTCAGCTGCTTTCTTCCATGTCTACTTAAGTAGTTTTAAAGTTGGAAATATAACTAGTGCAATGCATATCAGCTTGTTTACTATACAAACACAACCACATTCTAAAGAGATTAAAACATGCTGACAGATTTTTGGACGTCTCCTAAAAGGCACATCTGCTAATTTAGCACACATTTAACTTGAAAAAGCTTAGATTTTAAAAAATAAATAAATAAATCAAAGCCCAGAATCCACACTTCTTTCAGCATAACTATACAGGAAAAAATGTGAAGTTTCATCTAGAAACATCTATCCAACAAATGCTGTTGTAAGTCAAGAGTTTTCTTCCTGTTATCGCTACACTCCAGGGAAATCTGTTTACCGTTAGCTGACTTAGCTAAAGTTAGCTAGCTACTAGAAATCCTACTTTTAAGGAGAAAGAAGTGACAGTGTGACACTTCGCAGTGCAACACCAAGCGTAGCCGACGAGTTTAAATGGTAGCTAATGTTATACGAGGCCACTCGCCTATCGCTATAATTTATTACTGTGCATCAGCCAAGAGGTTCAGGCTAGTTAGCCGCACGGCTAAAGCTAAATGAACTGACTCCAGCCCTGCTCGACTCACATCAGCTCATAACTACGATGGCAGTGCGCGGGGAGCCTCTAATAAACGCCCGTGCTTCGTCTCGACCTGCACACATACCTCCAAATGTCATCGCGAACAGGAGTTTCTTTATTAAAAAGTTGATATTCGGAGGGGACAATTGAAGTAATCAAGGCTCAGGAGTAAAGCCCATTTCGAAGGCCAGCAGAGGCGCTCACCAATGACGTCACTACGTTTACTCCCTTAGATTAGGCGTGCACTACTACCAGCAGAACGAAATTTTTATCCTACTTGCACATGAAAAATATAATATTGCTTTTAATGCTGTGCGAACAGATACTCACATTTACTTTTCTGGCAGATTTACTTCCAGTTTTTTCAAAATAACAGCAACAATACAAAACATAAAAGCCAAAAAAACATGGCGTTCTTCACTTTATTGTGCCTATAGATATTAGTATCAGTTAATTTAATTTCAAATTGTTTGATATTGATTTGTTTTGATCAGTGTCTGCATTACCTTTAGTTTTTACAGTGATATGACTCAAGTTATATTATCAGGGGTACGATCTGAGAGGGTCAAAATAGGTATGGCATAAAAAAAAAAATACTATTTTATTTACAGTCATGTAGACATCCCAATCTCAGTAAACATGTGAATCAATAGCAGCCATTTTTCACAGATGTGATCAAATTGAGAAAAACTAAATGTTTTTCCTGCATGGTGGTGTGTCTTATTTCAGTCATTTATATAAATACATAATGTTTTTGTAACGTCTAGTTTTTGGGATTTTCAGTTTTTTTTCATACCCACTTACTATTTAGTTTGGATGTTGTGAACTCTAACCTCGGTTTAAATTAATTAAATGTACAATATGAAGTGTCACACAGCAGGGGGAGCTGAAGACGTGCACCAAAGAGATTTTATAATTGGGTAGTAACTTCATATTATCTGTAGCATCAAAAATCCTCCATTAATTTTAGTCATTTTTATAGCCTATGTATATTAATAGTTACATACTTATGCTTCATACATTTGTTTTGGTACCTTTAATCATTTGATGCAGTAAAGTAGCCGTTTCATTTCACCAAACAGTAGCAGTACATAATCCTGTTGTCCTGAAATGACGATCTGCAATTTTTTTGTGTGTCATCTCCTCTGCAGATGCTGATTTGACTGAAAAAAATATGAACAAAGGCTTTGCTTTTACATGAGAAGAGCAAATTCTCTGAACTGACATGCAGTGAACATGGAGGTTCTGAAAACCAGGAAGTGTTGCCTGGTTGATAATCCACTTTTGAGTTAAACAAAAGGCATGTGACTGTAGAGTAAAAATATGCAGGTGTGTCCACATTAGCTGGAAACATCTGAAAGGTGCCAGGCTCAGTACAAGCCCTTTACAGACTCTAAGAAGAAACATGTTTTTCAGACATTTCTCCAAAGGTAAAGCTCACACACAAGCAGTGATATTTCCAGTTCCCTTGCATTGCGCACAGCTGACTTACTGTGGCATCTGTCAATGAGATGATACAGTGGAGCATAACTCTTGTTGATGCTGGTGGTTATACCTTCTATGAACGGAAAAAATGTAGGCTCTATAAAGGCAAGCAAATTCGTTTTCAAAAAAGAAGAAACTTTGTAACACACTAGCTTAAGCTCATTTTAGGAGTTAGTGTAATGTTTGAACAATCAGCTGACAGCCTGTGACAACGGAATTAGTAATAACAGTGCTACTTCAGGGCCCCTTTGATCCTGCACATCATGCAGAACTGAGAACAATGCTGACTTTTTTGCTTCTTATCCTGTACATTTTTAGTTTTCTCAGTAGTCAATGAGGGTATCTCATCAGATCCATCAGTTATCCATCGTTTTGGTTTTTTAGTCTGGTTGACTGACGTCCTTCTAAAGCAATTCTCATTACTCTGCAATCATCTCAAAAGGCTCCAAGGCATGCATCTGGGATTTGTTTTCCAAGCTTTATCCAAATTAATTTCAATGGTCTCCTTTAGATAAAAATTAAGGCTCAGAATCATCAGTCAAACCAACTATTCTCCAGGTTATACTTCTATCAACATGTTTGGTTTTGCAGAAATTCTCTAAGAAATTTCATGATGATTATAGAAGTCCTCTGACTATCTCCTACCACAGCCCCGGGTCCAGACAGCAACATTACTGATCAAAAAACCCATCTGAGAAGAGCTCTTGAGCTGCTTAACAGTAGCATTAGTCACACTAAACTAACCACTGCTGCACCTCACCTGTTGTGATCAGCAATTTTATCCTGAGCCACTATCAAAGGGCACGCTGGGTAATCAGAGTTATGCTCTTGCAGGAAAACCTCAGCCAAGATTAAAAAGAGACACTTAAGTTGAAGTGCAGCCTCGTTAAAAGGCTTTGTCTAAATATCCAAGGATTTCTCTCACATATAGTTTCTCCTTTTGCATTTCAGCTGTGCCATTTCACATACTAGTTTCATTGTTTTAGAAGTACACAAAAATTCAATGCCTCCATGTCAACATACTATTAAGTGTAGTGTAATTAGTGCTACATATAATGATGTCATTTGAAAACCTAATGTGTGCCCACCTCACATCATTTGACCTCTGCTATCTGTTGATCAACAAATTATGTTTAGGGGTGTATAACAAATCTATCTTAGTATGATACATTCATAAAGTCTTTTTAAATCCATGTATAACTAATGACACCATATCGAGGATGGTAAATGCGCTGGTTCTTATGCAGCTCTTTTTTATTCTACTTGAGGACTCAAAGTTTTTTGTCCATTGGTAATCAGCAGGTGCTTGTGGGGAGACTGGTTGGAACAAACAGCTTTGTTTTCCTCATTTTGCATTGATGGATTTTTTTCCCCATGAATATCAACTTGGTGATTTTCGTGCCACAACAAAAATTTTCAAACTAGCTGTGATAAAGACGTATTATTTTCATGAACATGTCATAGAAAAGCCACAACACAGTTTCATTTGCAAACTAATGTAATGATTGGTTACTGGTACATATTTG
>VUQG01004893.1:0-11754 GCA_015106755.1 Etia nguti
TTGAGTAAAGTTTGACTTATCTGACTGTTTTCATTTAATGCGCCTTATAATCCCGTGCGCCTTATGTATGAAAACAGACCCATTTGTCGACAGTGCGCCTTATGGTCCGAAAAATACGGTAGCTGTCATTACTCGTATGCTGCAGCTTTCTGAATCAATGAAAGACTGTTGAGTTAGTTTTTAGAGTGACATGATAATAATACATTATACCAGCTGAGCCCAGAAGTAATAAATGCATTAACTAGCTTTTCAGCATCAGTTTGAGACAGGACATTTCCAATTTGAACAATGATTTAACAATGTGCAAATGGTTAAAGGGAGTCTTACATTTCTGTTTATTGTGCTTGGTGAAGGCCATATCTTCATGGTGTTACTATGATTTTAGGACCAAATACAATACCCTCAGTTTTGTCTGAATTTAGATGTAGGAAATAATATAAAACAATCAATTTACTTATAAATCCTTCTACAAAAACGTACTTAAAAAGAGAAATGTGGTGGTGGGGGAGGGGCTTCAGTTTTCTAGCCATAGTGTCTTTGCTTTAAACAAAATGTAACTTTAACCATACACATTTTATTATTAAAAAATTTCAATACCAGGAACAAGGTCTTTTGTTTCTTTAATATGATAAATGAAAGCTGTCCTCTTCGATTGCATCTAGTTTTCTTGTCAGTAGATCCTTTACCCCCATTTTCAAGTTTACAGTTTAACTTTTGCTCCCCCACGCAGTGACTCAGTTCATTAATGGGAAACAGGGAAATAATTTGGTGTGACACAAAACCAGATTTATTTACAGTTTGAGCTTGAAACACAGAGTGAATGTTAATGTTATACTAAGGCATCAGGATGAAGCTGCCTGGTCCTTTTACTTGCATTACTCAAAGACAGGCTTCCTCTTTGGAAACCCATAAAATGTGTAAGTGCCTTGTTTGGCAGCAAGATTTCAGGTCACTGGGTTTCTGTTCACAGTAAAGGCAACAAGATAAAGTTTAACAAAACCTGTGATCACAGGCGAACCCCACGCAGCGTTCACTGACCACGTCACAGTTTCTACAACAGCAGGGGTTCACATTCCTGATTTTCATAGTCGATTGACAATTTCTCACACTGGCATGCAACATTCATATTTGGCATGAGCAGTGTTTTCTTTCTGAGACAGCAGTCAAACAGTGATACCTCAGACATGTAAACAGCTGAAGTTTTAGGAAATTATTACACTTATGAATGTCTGGAAGTCTCTTTTTTTTTCTGATGTAACACTGATTAATCGTTTGCCTTTGAAAGTCTGTAAAGTGAACGATTCATGCTAACGATTGCATCAAAATCAGTCTGCTTACATGCCTCATGGAAGAGATGCAAATCCAAAATAAATCTACAAAAGCCATATTTTTAAACACAGATGATTGCTTAAATAATTTTTCTTGTAATATTCAGGTGGTTGGACGGAGATCAAAACTAAATGCAAATGAAGTCACTACTTTCCTGGAATACTAGCTATGGTAATACATTTCTGGGAAGAGGAATTCATTATTCACTGTCACATCAAATCTAAATAAATCAATAAATAAAACACTCGGGGACTAACTTCAGATTCACCAACTAGAATGCATTTTTAAAAAGCCACTGCCATGGTTTCTTCTCTATTTTTAATATTTCATTTACTTTTACAGAAATTTTCATAAACTCTATAACAGATGTTGTTTTTTTCAGTACAATGTACCTACAGTACACCTGCAGCACAGCCTACATCACTTCAGTATCTTTTACATCATGCCAGTTTAGAACAATTGGTCTCATGAAAGCATTTTATAATGTTTTGAGCAAGATTATAAAAACATCCCTTACGAGCAAACACTTGGCAACAGTGGAAAGAAAAAAATCTCCCTTTTAACAGGAAGAAGCCTGTGGCAGAACCAGGGTCAGAGAGGGCCTGTTATATGCAGAGAGAAAAGATGAACAAAGAGAAACAACAAGCTGCACAACATGCAATACAACAAGAAACACTCAGAAAGTGTGTGACACCAGTAACCACAAATAAGAAGCATGCAGATCCGGAGCCAGAAATACCTGCAGCAAAGTACAGGGTGAGAGAGGACAAAGCACAGACTATGAGAAATAGAAAAGAGGAGGTTAATGGCAACAGTAACATGTAAATGTACAGACAGAGAAAAAAGAGGGGAGTACAGTAGAGAAGCTCATTGCCCATCATGTGAGGTCACCTGATCCAGTGTAATCTTAAAACTGGAGAAGGTTACTGTCTCGTAAAGTGAAGCTGAGAGACTGACAGTCTGATATTTTACCTGACCAGAGACCATTGTTCATCATCTAATATGAAAATGTGGATGGCTTCACACAGAGAAATATAAAGTATGCTTCCTAGTACACCATACCAGTGACTGATCTCTTGCCTGCCTGCAAACTTCAAAAAGTCAGTGACTCTGAAAAAACACACTGGAGGATGTACCAGGCTATGGTCCAAAATGAGCTCAGCCAGGCCAGAGATTATACAAGCGGCAAAAACAAATTAAATTGTTCTGTGTCAAGGATGTATTAAGTAGGGATTTGAATCACCAGTTATTAAAGCAAACAATCTGCTCACTCCGTAGTGGACCAAAAGCAGAAAAAAAGCATAAAAGCCAAGTATATCTATAGCCTTGCCTCATCTCTGGCTATTCGGACTAAGACAGGTAAACTCCAGGAACTAGGACTCTATATGGGCTCCATATTGTTTTTTATTAGCAGTAAACCCTTTAACGGTGTCTTCTAACAGAACTCTACCATAGCACATTCTGCAGTCCATTAAAAACCTGGAAATAAAATGGTGGCGTGACAGCGGCGATACACAGCATGACTTTGATGATGCTGTTGTAGATTTTTGATGTTAAATGGTCCATGAGTATGTCTCTTTGGGTGTGACTCAGACTTGCTGTATGTTGCACATGTCACATTATACTGATATAAGCATGCCTCTGAGATGACATTATACTCATGAAATAATGCCATCTTCAGTATGTGGCCTACTTTTCTATGATGCCAGCAAGGTTTATGAGAAAAGTTCAAATAAAACTCTTTTTTGAAAAAAGTGGTCTGTGGTGCCAGGAGCTTCAGTTACACCATATGACAAATAGTTAGACCATTTTATTTGGCAAGTGTTTATTTCAGCCTAATGTCTTAATGCCAACTTTTTGTTAACTTTTTATTGGGCAGATATTTGCAGCCAAGCTAGATTTCTATTTGAACAGTCTCACTTCTTTATACCTCATTTCACTTCATTCTGATCTTTATAATTCCTCAGAGAAGTGCACCTTAGCCCTGCAAAGTGATCCTTCTTCTAGTTTAAAAATCGGTATATTTGGTCATAAAGGGACACACTATGCTGCGCGAGGTTGACCACTTGGCCGCACCATGCTCCACTCTGACAGTCTTTTTCCTCTGTTCCATGGCAAGGTTACCTATATTGCTCCTTGTTTGCCCTCCCCTTTGAAGCACTATTTTAAATTTGGACTGGTATTTTCCATATGTTAAACATTTCAAAGTTAGGCTGTACAGGGCAATCAAAGTGAGTACGTGAGTCAACTCTCCTTTCCTCTCATCTCTCTGCTCAGTGCTCAGTATAAATCAAAGAGGCGGTTGTTTTGATCAGATGCCTAAGTCCTTTCTTTCTCCTTGTTTTTTATTGGCTGGACACTGATCCACCATTGATGAGACAATGGTGATGACACCTACTCGCCCTGTTGCTGTCGTTTGATAGTAAAGTCAGGCTTTCCTGAGGAATCTGCCCTGGCAGGGCTCTCAATTCATGTCTTTGAACATGCAGAGGGTTCCCATTAGGTAGACTTGGGAGGGAAACATGTAGGGGGATGAGACTTTAACTTTATGAGACTCACTCCTCATCCTATTGTTCTGAGCACAGAGAGTAGCAGGGCTATAAATTTGGAACAATAGAGAAGGAGCAGATGCATGGAAATCCTCAAGTCTAGAGACACTTGAACCCTGACTTGTGGGGGAAAGGATGGCAAGAATTTCTGACGTAAAGATAGATACGGGAAGGATTTCAACAGACTGCCCATCAAAGCTGACGAGAATCTCATGAATCCTCATTTCATAAATTCTCCCAAGAGATAAACACCATAAACCCCCTCCCTTTATGATCCTGAATTGGATAAGCAAAAGAAGATGGACTGGTACTTGGTATCATTAAATAAGTTCTCCCTAATTTACACTACCAGAGGTTGTCTGGTTGGAGATTTATTCAGTGAACCTAAAACTCATGCAGACATGAGGGTGATTATTTTCCTTTCCTGGTCCTCATTAGGGGTTTGTTTGTTATCATAGTAAGGTAATATTGTACGTTAGGCTAATGGGACAGGAGTGGGACCGCTTCAGAGCTTGCCTTGCTTTGCTACATGCCAGAAAAGTTGGAAACGTAGTCACAGGTTGAAACTTCCCAAATCAATAAATCTCACATGAACCCTTTAAAAAACATAGATAATCTATCTATTCATTTTCTTAACCATGTGGGGTGGGGTTTGGTGCAACACACACACAACCATTTATGTTCACATTCACAGTTGTTGTCAATTTAGAGTCACGGTGGGAGGAAGCCAAACAGAACCCACATTGAAAGACCCAGTAGATTGGAATCCAGGACCCTCTTGCTGGGAAGTGTCAGAGCTCACCACAGACAACCTGCTAGAAGCTATTTTGGCATTTCAGACACTGTGAAGCCTCCACTGAGTATTTATGAACAGCCACCTGCTATTAAAAAGACTGCTGTTGTTTTTTTCAACAAAAGTTTAAAGTAATCTAAACATTTATACCATGTGTCCCTTTTTTAAAAATGCACTCAGACTTAAGAAGTTCTCTAAACTACCTCACAAATGTGCTCAGCTGGCACATGTCACCTTTGACATGAGATAAAAATGAGAGTTTGCTCCTCCTCCACTAGACACTATAATCTGTATCTTCCATCAATAAACCCCTTAAGGGTGGGCAAAGAATGTTCTCCAAAAGTGAAAAACCAAATACTATTCACATAAAAAATACTTCTAATTAGGTCAGAGTGAAAACAACTGGTGAAAGAAGGCTCAGTTTTGTTGGTCTGGCTGCACATGATAAAAGTTATCCACCATTCTTCCCACAGCAATAATTACCATCAATAAGAAATTGATGAATAGACTCCAGATGTTAAATTAAACATTCCCAGTCTCCCCTTTCGTGCAGGACCTGCCATCTAACAACCTCTCATTGTCATCCCAATTCACAGTCTCCTCCCCACAGAGATCGTAGTGCTTCCACATAGTCATAACAGAAGATCAGATGATGCTGAGACTGATAACATATGGAGTCTGATATTAGGTGACATCAGCACATTGGCCTTTTACTGCCTCTGTGGTCTCTACAGCAGAAGTTGGCTAGCACCTCTCTAACCTAAGTGTTGATTGTGTAACACAGTGACAGTGGAGTCCTTGTGAGGGTTGGCTTCTAAACATCAAGTACCTCTGGTTGTCACTACTATATCATATATCATCACAGTGCCTTTAGCTATTAAGAGAAAAATGGCATATTATGTCAAAAGATTGTCTCACACAGACTAAATTACGTATACGAACACAAAAAAGACACACTGTTTGAATTCCATGTGAATTTCATTAAGCTTAATAAATTAAATCAGTGATTCACAACTTAGTGTTGGACTTTCAGTGGTTTCACAAAATAATTTTGAGATGATCAGCAAGATGAAGTACTGTGCAAAAGTTTGGAGTCACTTCATTTATTTATATTTTGCCAAGTAAGTGGGAAATGGATGTGATTTACCGAAAATTTCAAATTATTATCAGTGTTAGTTCTCAGCTATGGTTTCATAAATATATTAAGTAACTCACATAATTTCCTTAGGGATTAATAAAGTATTCTGATTATGATTATGATTAAAAATGACAACTGAATGATATGAAGGTAGGTTTGTAGAGCAACTGACTCATTGTTTTACCTATAGCTCTTTAGGGTAGCTACCCTTAAAAATATGGCAAACCACTGGCATAAATCACTGTCCTAGACATGTATTTACAGTCGGCTAAAAATAAAATAGGGTACTTTTTATAGGGTGCTTGAAATAGGGTGCTTGATGTATGCATCTACTCTGCTGACTCATTCACTTTAAGTTTACTGTACCAGTCCAGCCCCCCAAGTGAAATTTACAAAGTCTGAAATGTGGCTTTTTTGTATTTACAAACATGTTGATAAGGACAGAACCCTCATTGTAAAATGAGAAAACCTTCTTGGGATTCTTGACTGGAAATAGATGTTGACTTAAAACAGTTGCTGAAGGTTAGCAAAATACTTTCCCTTGAAGAGCAAAGAGAGAGGCCTGTGCATCTGACCTGAGAGGATACGGAGTCTGTGAGCATGGATTTACCTGCCCTACATTAAGTCTTTGCAGAACAGAGATGATAGTGTGTGAATGAGGTTAATGCCAAATAACATGTTACAGACATCTCCATCGAGTCTTGGGTTCAGCTGAAAAATAAGGCATTCATAGTACCTGTGCACCCGTGAAAGTTAAATGTGGCTAATGAAAAAAATTTGCTTAAGGAATATCTAAGTGGGTATTCCTGTGGCTGATATCTAGGGGGGACATTGCTGGTATAACACTTGTTCTAACAACTCTCTAAAATCTCAGGAGCCTGACAGACAGACAGACAGACAGACAGATCAAGAACAGATAGTACTAGTTTAATTCACACCAGTTGATTTTCAGTAAACAGACTGGTTCTTACATGCACTTTTCTACTCTACTTGAGCAATTGTGCTTTATAAAGCATGTCTCATTCACCCACGCCTTCATACAAGCACTTTTTTCTATGTCTAAGTGCTTTTTTTCCTGACCTTCCCACTCTCATGAATGCATCAGGGGCAATTTGGAATTCAGTATCTGGCCTACAGATACTTTGGCATGAAGACTGGAGCAGCTAGGGAACAAACCACCAACCTTCCAATTAGCATATGACCTGCTCTACCTCCTGAGCCACAGCCAAGAGCATTCTCGAATATACAGCTAGAAAGTAGGATTTCTAGCCTTAAAGATGACATAAGATCTCAGTGGCTATATGGGCCACTGATCAAAATTCATTGTTGCTGGTTTCCAACAATATCACTTCATTGATGATGGCCGTTGAGCAGTTTGCAGCACTGTTGTGATGAGCCATCAAGATAACAATAGCTTTGTCAAAACAGCAGTATTTATAGCCTTGGGAATGAGGATGGGCTCTAGTTCCTCGCACATGGAGGAGTTTAGAGTTTATCCTTTGCCATAATCAAAGGCCCGCTGTTCTGTCACTTCCAAGGAAAAGGGAAAGAAAGAAACAGTGAGTTAGAGATGGGAGTTAGAAGTCAGCATGAGATGAAAATAAAACAGAGATGCCAAAAAGAAAATGATAAAGACAGAGAGAAGGGTAGGAAGAGCCAAAGAAAGTAGTTTTTTCGTATCAGTTGTGAGTCAAGCTTTTAGGTGAGTTCTGCCTCAGCCAACCAAAGTATGTTTTATTTAACAGAGATTGTCTTTGCAGCTAATAAATCTTTCATGCTCTTTCGCACTCTTGTTATGATACATCAGTGTTTCCCCCTCCAGGTACAGTCAGTGTGCAGCTTTTCTGTTACCGCTAACCAAGTTAAACATAACCTTCCTGTATTCGGGTTTCTTTGGCTTCACAACATCAACTCCGTGCCCACATCCAGCAACAGTTCCTGCACAATCTGCCGACTGCCAACAGCCAGACACACGTACTGTATAGGTCCAGACCTCTGGCTCGGGCCTGAAAACTCATTTGTGTCAACCTTACCTTGGATTTATTTCAAGATAGCACTCCATGCACTGGCCTCCGTGTTCTGACCAAGAACAAGGAGCCCAAAAAGTGGAGTCCTGAGGGTTGCACCACTTGTGGGAGGTCTTCCTGGGTGTTGGATCAGCATTAGGAAATTGAATTTCCATATGTATATGTGAGGTTTGACAAGGTGCCCATATTGGCCTCACAGAAGTTCTTATTCACAGGTTCTTAGCTCCACGTGACATTTAGCTGAAGTAAACAAAACTCCTGGCATGACCAGATAATTTTAAAAAGATTACTCCTCGTGGCTCTTGCTGTTATCATCCCCTGATACTTGAAACAGAAGGGCTCAATCTTAAAGCAATTCTCCTGCAATTTTGTTCGCCAAGATCTAGTTTCCTGTCAATGTTAAAAGCCTGCAGTTGTCTGTTGTATTTTTCTTGTCCCTTTATTCTTTGTTTCCTGCCTTCCATAGATTCTTTTTCCCTCAAGGATACCCATCATTTTTTGGCTACCGTTTTCTATTTATTTCTTACCACTTTGAAGGCAGCACTGTTTGCTGGGGCATGCGGAAACTATTGACTTGAGTATTTTTCCTGTCAGGAAAATCAGTAAAAGAAGATATTGTGATTCTGAGCAATTCAACCATTCCTTCCTGTGGGCTAGAGCAGAGCACATGTTGTGACACACATAATGTACTGTAGTGTACTCCATTATTTGCAAGCAGTTTTAGAGCGACTTTATGAGGAACATCTGTGCACCTGCTTATTCATGCAATTATCAAATCAGGTAATCACGGGGCAGCAATGCAATCAATTCCATCCTGCAAATAAAGGTCTTCCACTAATGTTCAGACTCTAACCATGATACGACTGTTGGCTGGAATATATTTTAAACACCTAACCTGCTGGGATTGTGGTGCACAAACATCTCATTCTTTGGATAAAAAATGCCTTGTTGATAAGAGCAATAGCCATTATGTAGTCCGTGAGTTCAGTTCAACCTCTGTTAAACAGAGTAGAGTAGCACAGACATTGGAGGTCTATATAAAGAGATTCAAACAAAGTAAATTTGCTGGAAACTAATTGGAGTCATAGTTTAAAACCCATTTGTTGCTCTTATTTATGGAACACCCCAGTAGCATGAAATGGCCTTTTAACAACAACCCATATTTCCAAATAAGGAAATAATTTTGTTGGATTTTAGGCAAATAGTGCAGTAGTGTCTGAATTTATTACTTGTCCTTCTCTGAGGTTACTTTAGTTTTTAAGTCTGTTCCTTGTGTGACTTTCTGTGTTTTTACTTCCCTTTTTAGTCCATTTCACCGCCCTCAATGGTTTCTTAAATTCTTCTGTGCTACGTTATCCCGTTTCTTGCATTGTGTTTTTGAGTCTATTTCTGGATCTTCTCTTGGGTTCTACATTTGGTTTGCTCTTATTTCCAATATCAATACCTGTAGTACACCTGTTTCCCATCATCATCATTGCAGTATTTGGTGTTATAGTTCAAACATCTTACTCAGCTTTGTGCCTTTTTGCTTCTGGTCTACTTTGCAGTTACCTTTCTACCTGCTGGAGAGTCTGCCTCATATTTACTTGCAAACTTGTCTGTCCTACCCCACCCACCCGCTAAACAGTTGACCTGTTCCCAAACGACTAAAGTACTGGAAAACCTAAGGAAAGAGAGAACTATGGATTCCTATTACGCTCAAAACAGGAATCCACAACCACCTGAAAACCTGCATTCAAGTCACGAAACCCTGTAGTAGAGACTTACCTGAATCCCCGTTGAATATCTTACCTGCAATTATTCTTTGGCCTTCTTCTCCATATTGTTCATTAAAGGCACTGCACCTTAAATCAGTGTCCTGCAAGTCCGTTGTCCTTGTCAAGTGTAACCTTGACAACTGCCTTTTGTAAATATCTAAGTTTACATTAAAAATCCTTTTATATCACTACTTGGCTTAAATCACATAGTCGATAAGTTTTAGTTGCCATCTTTCCCCAGACTTACTGTCTTGCATGTCATTGAACACTATAAAATGATTCACAAAATGTGGCTGAAGAGGCTTGCTATTTATACACTACACTACTTGTTAAACTCAATGCTGGTGGAAAATGTGCATCTGTAGCTGAAAGTTAAATTAATTTAAAAATGAGAAGCCTAAACTGAAGTCTTAAATCTCTCTAGAGAAAGAGAGAAACCTGGTCATGTGCCATCCCCATTGAAAGCACATCATCAAGACTGTTGATTCAAAATGCCTGACTGCGTTTTTTCAGTGACAAAGCCCACCTACCTCTAGATGGTCAAGAGTTTTTGTTCCAGTGCAGCCTGGAAAATCTGTCTTTGAAGCCAGAAGTCGTACGCTCTGGTAAAACGATTGCTGAGTCTCTAATATTGATCAACAACCCCATTACCATCCACAAAAATGTATACTCCTCATTTTGAATTATTATGTCTCCTTCAAATGATAATTTTGTGAGTCAAATCACTGTCATGGCACATACGGTCATGTAAATTGAAAATAATCTGTGTATTTAAAAAGGCAATCAAATTAGCAGAGTAAATGAAAAGCAAATTGCTAAATATTCTGAAATGTATTGAACTTCTTATAAAGATCTACTTACTAAAGAAGATTTACTGCTCACAAATAACGACTTCATGCAAGTTAGACTTTGCCAAATGAAATCAATCAAAATCATTTCAGAACTGGTTTTTGAAGCTGCTCTGATGAAGATGCATTGACCTCTAGGGGATGATTCAGAGAGGAGAGACGGATTACTCACCTCCAGTGACAGATGACTGCCTGGCAGGAACAGCGTTCAGTCAGCCAACAGAATGTCCTCCTTCTACTTAGTCTGAGAGACAGACTTAAATCTCATCCCCGTGAACACAGGCCTTAAAATACTTTTGGTCGTTAGCTGAGCTAGATAATAACAAGAAGAAGAGGGAGAATTTTTAGTTTTTCTATTTTTTCATATGACAACAGCTTATTGTGTTTTTCATTGATTTAAATGACCAAGTTAACAACAGTTTTTGGCAGGTGACCTGAGGTTAAAGTTAGATCCATGGATCGTTTGGTGCTAATGTTAATGCTTACTTTGTTTGGTGACTCTGAATGCATTAATAAATCCGATGACTACATACAAACATAACTAAGACTAAAGCTGCAGGTCCCAGCATAATAAAAAAGGCATCATGTTCTTCAATAGGTGATCTACAGGGTGGGCCATTTATATGGATACACCATAATAACATGGGAATGGTTGGTGATATTAAAGTCCTGTTTGTGGCACATTAGTATATGTGAGGGGGCAAACTCCTCAAGATGGGTGGTGACCATGGTGGCCATTTAGAAGTCGGCCATCTTGGATAATTGTGTTGATATCTGGTGAACGCAGTAACCGGGTCATTGCAGCAGATTTCAATGCAAGACACCCTACGAGACCACCCATCTCCCATGCTACAGTTAGCAAACTGCATGTAAGTTTCGTGAAACTGGTTCAGTGTTGGATTTGCCAAAATGTGGACGCAAGAAAACTGTCACTAATGAAGAAACATCAGTGGCTGTCCTAGCTTCATTCAGCAAGAGCCCACAGCGTAGCACTCGCCGCATGTCACTGGAGAGTGGCATTAGTCGAACATCCCTTCGGCGGATATTAGCTACTCACAAATGGCACCCTTACAAACTCCAGCTACTGCAGCATCTCAACGAGGATGACCCAGATCGGTGCACAGAATTTGCAGAATGGGCAAAACAAAAATTGGAACAGGACCCTCAGTTCACGCAGAAGATTTTGTTCAGTGATGAGGCAAACTTTTATGTGAATGGTGAAGTTAACAAACAAAACCACCGCTATTGGTCTGACACTAACCCACATTGGATGGATCCCTCCAAGACTGTTGGAACAACAAAAGTGATGGTTT
>VUQG01004894.1:0-11191 GCA_015106755.1 Etia nguti
CCCTTAGTTATGCTGCAATAGACGTAGGCTGCCGGGGGATTCCCATGATGCATTGAGTTTTTCCTTTCCAGTCATCTTTCTCACTCACTTTGTGTTAACAGACCTCTCTGCATTGAATCATACCTGTTATTAATTTCTGTCTCTCTTCCACAGCATGTCTTTATCCTGTTTTCCTTCTCTCACCCCAACCGGTCGCAGCAGATGGCCGCCCCTCCCTGAGCCTGGTTCTGCCGGAGGTTTCTTCCTGTTAAAAGGGAGTTTTTCCTTCCCACTGTCGCCAAAGTGCTTGCTCATAGGGGGTCATATGATTGTTGGGTTTCCTCTGTATCTACTATTGTACGATCTACTACACAATATAAAGCGCCTTGAGGCAACTGTTGTTGTGATTTGGCGCTATATAAATAAAATTGAATTGAATTGAATTGAATTGACTTGTTGCCAATAAACTTGAATAATAATAAATCAAATGTCCTCCCAGCTGTTTTTCTAAAGTACCACTTACTTTTTCAGCCTTCTGTTGTCTCTGTCCAAGCTTTTTGTTGCTGCCATCGAATTCAAAATGAGTTAAAGTTTTTCTAGTGATGGTGAAGTGTCTGGGTTTAAACATTTGATTCTGTTGTGAATAAAATACAGGCAAATGAGATTTGCAAATCATTGGATCCTGTTGTTGTATTCAGACCTTACACAGCATGCTTACTTTGAAGGAATTAGGTTTGTATATTTTGTCCATTGCTTTGGTTAAATTTTGCTACTACATAAACAGTCTTTAACTCTGTGAGCTGACATTTACATTCAGCTTTAATTCGTACACAGAAACAGACACCCTCATAAGATCTGTAATGAGATAAACACACAGAAAGTCCAATGTGATACCATTGCTCTAGCCTCGCTTTCCCAGTGCAGTCTGGTTAAATGTGTTTGTTTTAACAACACGTCTAAGTTAATATCCGTCTACAAGAGCAGGATTAGCTGCTGGGTGTTTTCCCATTTTGATCTAATCCTGTAAACTTGCAGATAATTTAACCACAGACTGTAGGAACTAAAAAATAATGTCTGTGGTGGCAGATAATGAGTGAGAAGCAAACTCTAAAATGACTAATATGTATTAAAAATAATGGTTAGGCTGCTGGCTAATTGGTGACATAAGTCCAAAAGCCAACAACCAAAGAAACCACAAAATGGCCTTGATCCATGCTAACAACTGAATGTAGACGTAAGAATGGAAATTCTACACTCTTATCCATCCAGCAGCTGGCAGCTTTTCTCTGATAAGTGTTTGCTACCCTCGTACAACCAGAAGAGTTATCAAACAGCTAATGAAGAAATATAAATACAAAAACAGGCAGATTTTGTTTTGCTCAGGAGTTGGTAGAGACCAAACTCATGAGCGTAAAGTAAAAATGAACAAATAAACATTATTTCATTGTTGGGTTAACAGTCCAACATCACCTGCCCCCCTTGGTCTTGGAATGATCTGCAGCTCAGCCTGAGGTTGGAATCTCTTATCCCTTTATCTAGTTTTAAACAAAAACTGACTGAGGTTTTAGTCACCAACTGTACCTGTAAAATTTAAATGGCTGGAATTTCAAATTGTTTTAAATGTTGTAATGAATTTGATTTATTTTACAGCTTCATATTTTGTGGTAAATGTGAATAATTGTATACATTGTTGCACTTGTATATAAATTGGCTTGTTTTGCACTTTGCACACTGTGCTGCTTCTCATCTTGGCCAGGAAATCCTTATAAAAGAGATTTTCTAATCTCAATGGATTTTTATTCTGCTTAAATAAGGATTAAAAAAAAATAATTAGCGCTTGGTCTCTATGTCTGTCTTTCTTTTTTGTTTCTTTCTCTGGTATTTATCTGATCATCTCTCTGATAAGCTAAAGAAAAGGAAAGAAAGATTGCACCATTACTGCTGTTAATCTTGATTCTGCTTAATTATTGGGTTTTCAAAATGATGATTGGTTGTCTGACAGGGCAGATTCCAATATCAGGAACACACATAAAAGCCCCAAAAAGCCTGATAGTTACTGTAGTGAAAAAGAGGCCTCATGAAAATTGCCTTTTAAAAATAAAATTATATCCTAGTTGCTTGTTCTTAGTTTGACAAATGATTCAATAACTTCTAGTAATTATATATTTGTAGAACATTTCCCTTAAT
Organism: Etia nguti; assembly: GCA_015106755.1. Taxonomy (NCBI): domain Eukaryota; kingdom Metazoa; phylum Chordata; class Actinopteri; order Cichliformes; family Cichlidae; genus Etia; species Etia nguti. Next base: position 2,167 of record VUQG01004894.1, read on the forward strand.
TTGACTATAACAGCTCGATTGTGAGTTGAATCAATTCAGATGTTTTTTTAAGTGTAAACTGAAAAACATGACTTGTACAAAATGCACTTAACTTTTTGAAACCTGACAAGATTGCCAAAACCATTTATCAAAGCAGAAACATCTAGTTACAAAGGGGTGTTGCGTAATAGCCGCACCAGTCTCTGTAGAAAACTGAGTAAACCTAAATCGAGCCCCACCCAAACTATATAAAAACTACTATGAATTACATCCTTAGACTACAAAAACAAGAAAATACATAATATCTTGTCTGAAACACAAGCCAAACCAAACAGAGCTCTGAGCTCTGTGTTGATGGTAATTACTGCAGACACTAGAATGTAATGCATCACTCATCAAGTGGAATATAGAGCTTTACATGTGGGCAAACTTTTACTGTGCTCTCCAAAACCCCCACATCCCCCTCAGGTCCCATCTAACATGTATATGTTCTCTTTTGGTGTAATTAGAAGAAGAATGTCTGAGAAAGGTTGTTAAGGAACCACCCTGAGCCCCTAACACAGACAGGAAGTTGAATGTATATATGTCAGACCTTTAATTCTGATTCTGATCTGCTCTGCATCTCATTGCATTTAACTGATGCAGGTCCTGATGGAAAATGTGCACCTCTGTTGGGATTCATTATCTTTAAAGCTAAGAGCAGAAGGGAAAATGCAAAACTGCTAAGATATTTCTGGATTTAGTGGACGTCCATTACATATGACCATTAAGAAAGGACTTCAGATGTGAGAGTAGTCCTCTCAAACACTAACACAGAGACTTGAAAAAGAGAAAAGAAATCTTAACAATGATGTATTATGAGGTCTTGATTTAGTATTGATGTATTCCATTGATATTTAAAGATCAACAGAACTGATAGGTGCTTGTCGTTATATAGTATTATATAGTGGTTATAATATTTTGACTCCTACATGCACATATCACAAGTAAACTGTCATGGTTCTTCAGTGGCTGCCCTGAGATGCTTTGCTCTCCATGTTCACCAGGGCGTTGTCTGCGTTCCTGTGTTCTTCTGATCTCCACACCCACACACCTGCGGCTCATCACAGCTGATGAATCTCAAGTGGATTTAAGGCCACGTTAGAGTGCTGTTCCTCGCTAGCCCGGCTCTTTCTCTTGTGTATTTCCCTGTGTTCCCCAGTGCTTTGCTGACGTCTCTCTCCATTTCGTCGTATAGATCTCCCAAGACCTGAGCCTGTTTTCCCTGGACACAACCTGGAAGAGTGTGAGTGAGAGTGGTCACAGTGTTGGAGTGGACAGTGTGAGTGTTCCTGTTTCTGGACTGTACGAAGAGGAGAGTGAACGTGTGTTTCTCCCCTCCCTTGGAATCCCTGGAACCCCTTTTCCCTCATCACTGTAAATATGTACATAATCTCACTGGTGTTGTAAATAAACACTCCTTTCTGATTGCATAGTTCGGAGTCCTGCTTTTGAGTCCAGCCTCAGTAACCGTGACGTAAACAGTCATACTGTCCAATCACTACAGTCTGTCAGAGATAACCTAACCAACAATAGCAGAAGAAGTGTCCAGTCAAATCAAATGTAAAAAACAAACAAACAAGGCATATACTTGATCAAAACTGAACCCTGTGTGGATCATTTGACTACATTTTGCTTTGAGTTGGTAAAGTTGTCCATTGCCATAAGGATAAGAGCTGATGGAGTATTGAACAAGTTTCATCAGGAGCTAGAGAAAAGGCACTGGAGAGTGCTCGCAGCTGTGCTGGTCTATAAACAGACTGGAGTGTGCACTTTGGCCTGATTTCACTGCCAGAATTATGCAGGAAAAATGTGATATGTAATTACTGACAGAGAACCTGCTGTAATGTCAGAATGAATCAAGAAAAGAGAGAAAACTGCACAGAGAAACAGCAGAGAGTGAAGATTATACAGTAGTTACAGTAGCTGAAAATTGAACCATGTCTGGACTGCATGCAGCTAAAAAAATGTTACAGCAGAAACACAAACAGAAAACTTTAAATCTGTATTTCAGAAGTTAAGAATACCAAAACACGATGCGTTGAGACAAATTATGAAGTAAGCAGTGGATGAAATTTTAAAATGTGACACCTTTAGAATATTAAGCATTAGTTTGTTTCGGCATGCTGGTTTTACTCTTTTACTATGATAACATTTGATTACCTTGAAATGTTTTTATAGATGATTACTGTCTGACTCTTCAGTGCCAACAATGCAACAAAATCTATAAAGTTCCTGCCTGCACTACAAATTTAAACCTTTAACTAAATCCTTCCTCTGCATTCCCCAGGCCACACCCTCCTAATGTTCCCTCATCCTGCCTCATTAAAAAAGGAAATGGTTCATTTTCTGTGGAAATTTTTGCATGAACACCTGAGGTTAACAAACTCAGTATCTATTTTTAAATGACTCCTGAAACTCCTATAAAAGAAATTTTACAAGAAAATGCATTTTATAAAAAATGTAATAAACCAGATATAATTGCTGCTCTACAGTTTCTTCACTGAGTTCTTTATTTCTATTGTATTTATTCCTCTGACCTTATTATTCACAGGTTTTATGTTGTATTTCGGTTGTTGTTCTAACTGTGTCTAACTGTGTGTACTTTGTGCTTATTATTATCATTGTTATTATAATTATTCACTAAGAGAAAGAGGCGTTCACCTCAGAGCAGACTCCAGTAACTTGTAACATGGTGAATGATTGACGTGCCTATCAGTCTGAGCAAAGAAAGCTTTTAACTTATATATGACGCGGTGTCTAAATCCATTAGAACCTTGCATAGATAACTGGATGTTCTCTGAAAACCAAATCAGAGCTACAGAGTGAACGTGATGATTCCTGTGTGGATGGGGACTGAGATATTGAAAATCTAGAAGACACAGAAAATGGTATGTTGAGGCTGCCTATCTTGGGCACTTTTGCAAAAGTCAATCTAGATCTCAAAAGTAGCTTCACAGAGCTCCTAGCATAATTTATTTCTGAATGTAATTGCAAGTCTGATACTGTAAAGATAGGCACCTTGGTAACCATAGTAGTACGAGATGCAAAAGAAAGTTTTCTTGTGAGGAAGTATTGGGGTTACAAGACATGTAGGTAAGGCCTATTTTCCACCTGAGCATATGTTTTTTTAATATAGGAATGTGTCATGTTTCAGCTCAAAGTGGACTTCAGGTGAAGTTTTATAATTTTTGTTGAACAGCAAGAGTAAGTTTACTGGAAAGAGTGGCTGGCAGTGACTGTAAGATTCCTTGGAGGAACTGGGATACAAGAGACATGGTTTCAAACTGGTTACTGGAAAGCAGACAGAGAAATGAGGTCACAGGAAAAAGGGAAACAAAACTACAAGAGCCTGCAATCTGTTGGAGAACACCAGCACGAACCAGCCAATAAATATCATGAACCGAACAAGAGAACTCGGATCAAGTACAGGAATGAAAGCGTGAGAAAGATAAGCTCCACCCACAGGTGTATGAGCAAAGACATGCCAGCCCACAACGGTATAAGAATTTTAAAGTAAAATGAATCTAAAACTCTGATTTCTCCCTGTAATCTAAATCTGTAATGTGCAGCTTTGATCAGAACTCTTTCTCACTGAAACTTGGTAGAGAACCAAACTCTGGTTTAAGTCCCTCAATTCCTTTCTGACTAAAAACACATAAACACAAGTTATTTTCCCCCACATGAGAGTCAGCCTGCAGCACCGTGAAGAAACAGAAGAACGACACAGCATCCTTCACCAAACCAGCGTTGCCACAAGCGCTGACATTTAAACAAAGTTTGCTAGCAGTGAAATTTAGTTTCTTTGGTCTGAAACAAGTAGACTCTGCTATTGTTGTCATATTTAGGTTCCCAGTGCCCATCCGTACCCAAGCCACATGATGCGCAAGTAGATCCTTAATTATATAGAGTCTGGTGAGCCGTGATTGCCAGGTTTGAATTTTTGGCAACAGCAGAGTCACAACAAGGCTTCTGCACCTTTATTTCAGCATTCTGGATTTAAAGAAGACTCTGCTAAATATTAGCTCTCATTCAACCCCATTAACCTTGTTATTTATTATTTTGCTTCTCATAGATTTTTTTTTTATCGTCTAAGAGCTCTGCTGGTGTAATATTTTCTAACTGCATCAGATCCTCAAATATGACCATGCTCACAGCTAAATTTATCCCATGATTGAAAGCATGATTTGAAAGGAAAACAAACAACGACAACAAACGGCATCCTGTATTTTTGTTAGTGCCACTGTCTCCAAAATATACATCAGAGCACGTCTCACTACCATGTTGTAAACCCCATCCCTGGCACTCATCTTCATCCAATCCACCCTGTCTGCACACTCTTCTTCACCTCTTTTGTGCACACCATTCATTGCTTTGGATGGTTGACTACAGATATTTAAAGTCATCTAAAATACCTATCTCTATTCCTGGTAGGCACTCCTGTAGTAACTACAGGTCTGCACCCCACCCTTGTTCTCGAAAATCGGTACCAGCGCATTTCTTCTCCACTGCTCAGGTATCCTTTCACTCTCGAGGACTTTTCTAAACAATCTGGTATTTATATTAGAAATCTAAGAAGCTTAAAGCCTGTAAATATCATTGATGGTAAGCTGAGGGTATGCTATGAAGTAGGTTTGACTTAGGCAGGCTTTCTTTATGTAAGCTGGCAGGGCAAAAACTAAAAACCTCAGTCAGAGATAATGGGTGTGATATTGGTGGCTATGAACTTTCCCTGTTAACTCAAGATCTGTGCACACACATAAAATGGGGCATTTTCCGCATCATTTCACTCTTATTTTGCACAAAATTTACCAATTGAGTTCTGCCCACTTTGGCTACAGGCATCATCAAAGGAGAAGATGATAAAGATCTCTAAAGTAACAAGAATAGACTGTATAACTGCAAAACTGAATTTTCTTGAACTTAGCCTGAGCCAAACAAGAAAACTAGGGCTAATCTTTAATTTTTAATTTTAGTGCTTATGTGGGCTCTGCCACTAAATTTGCCCTCTTGACCTCTTAATCACTTGAACCATAATGCTAAACTGCAGGCTTTCATCTTTCTGAGTGACTGACAAAGTGATGCATGCTTTTGCATACATTATTTAAGCTCAGCTTCTGGAATCCTCTAGCTGGTCTACCTGGAAATGCTTTAAATTAACTACAACTGGTTCAGAACTCTCCTGTCAGACTTCTTACAGGACCAGAAGTAGAGATTATTGCACCTGTTTAAAAGTTCCTCAACTAGCTGCCTATCAGTTTCCGTATTGATTTTTAAAACACTTGCACTTACTTTTAAACCACTTCACGGTCTTGATTCAGTATACATGTCTCAGAAACTGACAGTGAATGAACCACTGCCCACAGGGACATCAGACACATATAGTATATAATCAAAAGTATTTATTCAGCTGTTTCACTCACTCTGATGGCCACAGGTTCATAAATCAAGCACCTAGGCAAGCAAACTGCTTCAGATTAGCTCAAGAATAGTGCATAGAGAGCTTAATGGGTTTCCATTGCCAAGCAGCTGCATCCAGGCCTTAGATCACCAAAGGCAATGCAAAGCGTCGGATGCAGTGGTGTAAAGCACACCACCACTGAACTCTAGAGCAGTGGAGATGGGTTCTCTGGAGTGACGAATCACGGTTCTCTATCTGACTATCCAGTGGACGAGTCTGGGTTTGGTAGTTGCCAGGAGAATGATACTTGTCTGACTGCACTGAACCAAGTGTACAGTTTGGTGGACGGTGTTAGTTTCAATGACAGGAATTCATAATGATTCAGCATACCAAGACATTTTGGACAATTTCATGCTCCCAACTTTGTGGGAAGAGTTTGGGGATGCCCCCTTCCTCTTCCAACATGACTGCAAAGCAAGGTCCATAAAGGCATAGATCAGCGAGTTTGGTGTGAAAGAACTTGACTGGACTGCACAGAGTCCTGACCTCAACCAGACAGAACACCTTTGGGATGAATTAGAGCAGAGACTGCAAGCCAGGCCATCTCATCCAACATCACTGTCTGATGTCACAAATGCACTTCTGGAAGAATGGTCAAAAATTCCCATAAACACTCCTAAACTTTATGGAAAGCCTTCACAGAAGAGTTGAAGCTATTAAACCTGCAAAGGGTGGACCAATAATTATATTAAACACTATGGAATAAAAATGGGATGTGACTCAAGTTCATATGGATGTGAAGGCAGATGAGCGGATACTTCTGCCAATGTAGTCTATATCTGTTAACTGGGAAACAGTTATGGGATGCCATTAGTAAAAAAAAAATCTGTGAAATTGTGTCACTTTAAGGTGATTTTAAATTTACACTCCAAACATAACAGACCAGAATGTAGCCACAAGAAAAGGGAGTCACCTCTTTAAACAACATACCTTGCTAAGTCATTAGTCTAGCTTTGTAGTGGACCGCTCTGGAAACATATTATATAATACACACACACACACACACACACACACACACACACACACACACACAAAACCCCAAACACACACATGTCACTGCGTCCAGGAAGTGAGATGCTACAGCCAAACCAGATACAGGAAGTGAAAAGCCACCCAGTCACTGTGGAAACTGGAGGTGGAAGCTAAGAATACTCCAGACTTGTGTGTGTGTGTGTGTGTTTGTGTGTGTGTATGTTTGTGTGTATGTATGTGAGAAACTCAACTGTGGTCAGCGTGACAAAATAAAACCAGGAAGTGATAAAAGCTCTGCAATGAACAATTTTATATTTTTGTTTTCAGAAACACGTTTTACTCCAAGCTGTTTGTTCCAATGTTCCTCTTATTGGTTATTTTCTATTTTATTTGGGACATTAGACCAATTTTTGCATTAAAATCAATAAAAATTTCCCAGAAGAGGAACTCCTTGGCTTCTGTTCTTATCCTGCTCACTTCTCTAGTCTGCAAGAAGCGACTGTTTTCACTTAGTAGCTTTCCACTAGATTAACTGTATTATTCTTACTGAGCTTTGTGTTTGTGTTGCATAGATGCAACAGTTATTTGTTATAGGTGGCGGATAAGCAGCTCTAGCCACATAAAGCCAGAGCCCGGTCTGTTTCATAATGTATTTTCTTCCTGCCACAACAACTGCGGCTTCTCCAGACTTTGTTTATGGAAGATGCAAATTTCAGACAGAAAAATGTCCAAACTGTGGCCGCTTTCACTATCATTTAAGCTGAGTCAATAACAGCAATGAATTAGGTTTAACGTGATTGTTGTTTCACTAAATTGTGTGAATGAAACAATCTGGCTTGATTTTGACTGCCAGCTGGTGTACTTTAAACAGCTCCTTTAGTTTTATTTGAAAACTGACGGAGCTGGTTCATGTCTCGATGCTTTTGGCTGTTTCTTTCTTTGTTTTTGATCTTTCATGGCATTGAAATTGGGAGGCCATTTTAACTAAAACAAATTACAGTAAATGTATTTTTACCCAATAGAATCATGTAATATCATCCAAAATTGAGAGCATATCCCTCCTAAACCAAAGACCTGTTTTGAGCACTTGCACTGGAAGCTGCCTAAAAAGCTGGGTCTTTAGGCCAGAGGAGAAGAACATCGGTCTCATAGACATGTCTGGTTGGCACCCTGCTATGCCTACCCCTAGTCGAAAAGGTTATCATCCATTCTACACAGATGATAACCATAGAAAAAGTAGCCCAGATATATGTCACACCTCTAGTGGTTGTTTGAATAAGTGCATGAAGAAAAAATAAAAACCCAATGGAGTCTTCACCCCAGTAACCTTTTGCCTTAATTTCCCTTTCTAACATGTGGTTAACTTTGTGGAAGGGTGTATTTTAACGGTCTGGGAAAACCATTAACCTTTTCTAAACCTAACCATGGGGTTTTTGGTGCCTAGACATTACCAAATTTATGAAAAAATAAATAAACAGGTAGTCAAAACAAAATGTAAGCCAAGAAGGTGAAACGTGAGAAACATTGGGCGAAAGCAATGATCAGGAAGAACTCTAGAGGTCAAAAAGCAACCAACAGGCTCTTGCTAGATGAGAGTTGTAATTGTCCAGTTGGCAAACATATTGGCCATCTATTTGCAGAGGAAGGAGTGAGTTCTCAAAAACTTCTAGGTTTAAAAAGTGAACCCAACATGGAAGTACCTTAAACTTGCATTATTTTTATCAAAGGGGGGTCTGTCAGTTCTCTAGACCTAGCAATGTTTAAACACCATAGCATACCTGAGTATTGTTGCTAACCACATCCATCCTTTATGACCACAGTGTGCCCACCTTCCGGTGACTGCTTCCGGTGTGATAATGCACCTTGCCACAAAGCTTGAATCATCTCAAACCTATTTCTTAAACATGACAATGACTTCACTGCACTCAAATGACCTCCACAGTCAACAGATGTCAATTTAATAGAACACCTTTGGAATTTGGTGGTACCGGACATCCATTCAGCAAAGTCGAGAAATTTGCAGCCATTGTATGATTTTATCATGTCAGTATGGACCCAAAGCACCCTGTTAATCTGCGTTATGTCCTCGTCAGTCTACTAGGTGACATCAGTGGCTATATCTTTTATACACATCTAATTAGTCATAATCTATTCCATTATAACTGTCTTGCCACATCTTACGTGTTTAATATAACAGTCTTAGCCAGTGAGGAATAATATTCTTTTCTGAAATGAGAGAATAAGAGAGCTTCTTAGATTTAAGATTAGCTTAGAAGTAGGCTTTATAAGAAGATATCAAAAATATTCGACCAAAGGCATTTAATTTTAGCACACTTGGGGAAACCATGGCATTTTCAGTAAGAAATCTGGATAGGTTTTGTGCAATTCTGTGTACTTTGTGTGTTTTCTTAATGTGACATGTTTTGATACATTTAGAGCAGCTGTTGCAAACTGAACTTGGAGAATAGATGAGCTGCGGCAAAAAGAAGTCAGTATGAAGTTTGTCTTCAAATTCCTCCTTTGCCTGCACTTGTGAGGACATCTGTCAAACTACAGACATATATGCCTTCACAA
>VUQG01004897.1:0-14729 GCA_015106755.1 Etia nguti
AGTCAGAAAGGTATGGTGGGGAGAGAGAATGAATAGCCTTAAATGTATAAAGGAGTATTTTAAAATTAATGCGAGATTTGACCGGGAGCCAGTGAAGCTGCTTCAGAATAGGGGTGATAATACGGGTGGCTGAGTTCTGGACACACTGAAGCTTATTGATGGATTTTTGTGTAAGGCCAAATAAGAGTGAGTTACAGTAGGTTGCACATTTACTTACATGTGTTTCATTGTGGAACAAAACATGAAGAAAAAAAAGATTAATACAAAATACGATCACACACGCAGACAAGATAAGAGGCTTTCAGTCTCATCATTAATTACATTAACTCACAACTTAAATTTATAATGGTCTTAGTTACTTTCTGGACTGTTTTTTTGTTTGTTTGTTTTTTTAAATGTGAGATCAGTGTACAAAATGATGAAAGTAGGTGCCACCACTACTTGTAGGTAGATACCTTCAGTATTTGGGATTCCTGTTTCTCTGTCCATTTATTTTAAGTGCTGATCCAACTATTACCAACTATGGGGGGCGGGGTACACAACAGATAGTCCTCTGATGGACCTGGGAACTAACCCATGGAGAAAAACTCGCATCCACATCGGCAATTTACATTAATTAGTGATTGTAATTTCATCAAACTAACACTGATCTTGGATTGTGGGAGGAAATCAGAGCACCTGGAGAAAACTATTCGACATCTATGACATTGGGGGGAGGACCCTCCAAAACCTGTACAGTCTGTCCTCAGACCTTGGTGGGGGGTTTTTTTTTAACAAATGCTAATCTAAAATGCACAAGGGGTGCACACACAAATGGGTGAAAAAATACTCAGAGATTTCCTTTGACATATAAGCTGTAGCCCACATACACAAACACTAACACCAATTTTCACTCATTCAATTGTGCACAAAAATAATGCCATGTTGGCGTATGATAACAACAAACAAAAAGCAAAACAAACAAAAAAAGGGAGCCCAATACATCATTTGTGTACACATACTTGGTCAGTGAAGCTGATTCATATCTTATTTTCTATGCTGCAGACCCACAGTCTTTGGACTGTTTGTGTCACTTACCAGCAACTTTAACTTTAGCTCTAGATTTTGTCAGAGAGGCGACAGCTCTTTATGCATTTGTATTTAATATTGCATTTGTCAAGTTTTGTTATATGTCACTGTGACTGTTTCAGCTGTTTGGCAGCATTGACAGCAGTGATGTGACTGTCAAAGAGGAATTTTATTAATCAACACACACTCCAGTCAGTAGTCCTCTTCAGCCAGTCCTTTGCACTGCTGCAGTTTCATGAACCATAACGTCAGGTGCTACTGACATGGACAATGTGTCCAAGACCTTTCACTCTACTCTTGTCATTGAACTTAGTTAAAAACTGTTGACAAAGCCCAAAAGGAACAACCCCCTGAATGTTAAAAGGACCTTTATGTTTATTAGTTTTCGGTTCCCATACTGATGATACAACAACACACTTTTCACACAAGGAAACATGTAGTAAAGCATGACCAGACCTTGTTAGCCCTCTTGACATGAAGTAAGTGCTGGCGAGGTCTCAGGAGGTGTATCTGAGCTCCCTCTTGCCTGTCCTCCTCCACTTTCTCCTTCTGTTGCTTCCCTTCTCCTTCATCTCTGTCCATCCTTTTCTGTGCTCGAGCTGTTAAAAGGCAGGTGGACCTGACCACAGCAGAGTTGGCAGGCCTCCTCTTCAGAGACCTGGAGTCTCTGTGCACTGCAGGACAGGTACAAGAACTGAAACTATCATTTCAAATAGCAGCTAGTGTTTTAAGAGGAATAATATACTTGCTAAGAAAGATGCAATCGTTTACAAAAACATTCCCAGCTGGTGAGTACCTGTTGTTCTACATAACATCCTGATTTTCTTCTCCTCAGCTGTAGCCTTGTGGTTGGTAGATAGACAGGAAGGCAAATGCTGACTGTCACCTGGCTCCCTGTCTCGCTTACTTGTTAAGAATGCCATGTTGCTTGGCAGTGCTGCTGAACCTGAAGTGAAAGAGGAAATGGCATCATCGAGTGTGCGTGTCATGTCCCATTTTTATTTTTAATCTCAGTAGTCTCTCACAGAGTTAAATCTACTTCACCAAAACAGTTTAAAGAGGCAAAAAAAAAAATGCTCTCAGAAAGACTGTACAGCCTGACTCTGGGATCTATGCTATCAACGCGGTCTAAACAACTTTGAGGAATGGCTGCTACTAGCTAACTTCACCTTTACACTTAACAGTGGACTGATGTTAGGGGGGCTGTAGCTCAGGCGGTAGAGCAGGTCATCTACTGATCGGAAGGTTGGTGGTTCGATTGCTGGCTTCCCCTAGTCTGCATGCCAAATATCCTTGGGCAAGATACTAACCCCAAATTGCTCTCCGATGCATCCATCGGAGTATGAATGTGTGTAAATGTACATTAGTTTGCACTTGAGTTTAGAAGTGCTTGTATGAGTGGGTGTGAATGGGTGAATGCACAAGTTGTGTAAAGCGCTTTGAGTGCTCAGAAGAGTAGAAAAGCGCTATATAAGAACCAGTCCATTTACCATGTTCCACTAACCACTTTAGCAACATAATGTAACCTACATCTCCTCCAGCACTCATGCTCAACATGTGCTATGTGCATGAATACCAGCTGTTGTGACCATCACATGTGATTTCTCTGATAAATGCATCAGAGAGCAACTTGGGGTTAGTATTTTGCCCAAGGATATTTGGAATGCAGGCTGGAGCAGCCAGGGATAGGACCATCAACCTTCCAGTTAGTAGACGACCTGCTTTACCTTCTGAAGGAGCTTTGCGTTCTCAGGAAGTGATTTAGTAGCAGTCCATTTACCATAATGTTTTGAACCAAAAACAAAACAAAACGAAAATATGATTAGTTTGATTTGTTCCTTGTTGACATGCTACATTGCTATGGCTTTGTTGTGACCCAGATCTAGAAAACAGAAGCAGATGACAAAGTGCCATCGTTCAATGAGCTATACAGGCCGGATAAAAGTTTTAAAACAATCTCATTTCCTCCATCCATTTTTTGATGTCAAACAGAGGACTCTGAGGAGAGGCAGAGGCAGGCCAGGACAAAACAAGGATAGGCTGGAAATTGCTACAACTGCAGCAGAGTGGACATCAGGTTGTGTTGCTCGCAATAAATCAGATTATATTCTGTATGGTGGCAAATTATGTGAGTAGCAGATTTTTCTGTTACAAGTGTGGAAAAAGATGAGTCAGCAGACAGAGTCCGAGCTGAAAACTGGCAGTGTGCCCTCTCCCTCTCTCTCTCTGCTGAGATGAGTGAATGGAGCTTAGTCTCTGTTTTTTCCTCACTTTCTCTCATCTATATGATGGTAATTATTCAAGTAACATATCTGCGTATTATTTATATGATGATTATATGAATAATATACAATATTTATTTGATTCATGTGTAATGTGTGTAATGAATGGAAGCAGAAGTATCAAACATTCATTCTGTAATTACAAGGCCCATCCCAAATGAGGGAAAAATGGGAATCCTTGCCTAGAAGCAGCTATATTCCCTTGCACTGATTTGTTTGGCACACCACTGACAAATAATGAGGTTACACTCTTTGTTGATGGCTTAAGTTAAGCTAATGCAAGTGGGTTCGCAGTGGGAATGTCAACGGATACAATTAATACCCACAAACTGCCACATAGTCTCTCTGCCAGGTGGCTGTTTAATTGCATTTACAGAAGCTAGTGAATGGGCAAAAAAAAAGTTACAATCTGCACCAGGTATATCAACCTTATTTTAAATCACAGGCCTCTTATTTGGACCAGACCAATGAAAAAAGTTCACTTTAAACATTATGTCGCAGTCTTTCTACATTATAAACAAATGCTTCATTGGTAAGTAAAATCTGAATCTGTCAGCATAACTCTTTGGGCTTAAATTGAAAGAAAGAAATGTGTAAAATTACAGAAATCTATAATTAAATTACTTTGATGTGTTGTGAGTAGCCATGTAGGAGCTCTTTATCAGTCAACAAAACTTTTAAAAATACAGTTTAAAGTCCAAAGTTGAATTCCTCCTCCACAAAAAAATCCAGTGGACCAGATTGGAGCCCTTGCCGGGCCGACGTTTCATATCCCTGGCCCACAGCCCTAACAGCTAAATATTGCAGAACAGGGTTGCCCCGAGGAGCTCAGTTCTCCTCTTCCTTTCACCTTGTACTGGTGAAACAATAGAAGTTATATTTGACCCTAAAGATATATGGATAAATGATTTAAATGAGAAAATTGTGTTGAGTTTCATGTGACAAATGAGCCTAAAGACTTTATTCTTCTTGCAGGTTCAGGAGGCTTGGAGTGCATCCAAGGTTATGAGTTTTTACATTTGGTCTGGCTACAAAGGGGGTTGCATCCAATAGGGGTAATTGTTTAAACACCAGTGAAGATTGTCCACAGTGGGACCCCTGATTAGGGAGGAAATGGGCAGGGATCAAGAAATGAGGGTCCTAACGTTGCTACTAACTGTAACATTAGGTATGATAACAGTGTGGGGAAAAGTGGAGCACAACTAAATTAAGTAGATATCAGCACAGTCAAACGACAGGCAAGTGTTATTCTAATGCATGGGGTTTTGTAGTGGCTAATACAGGCCATGACTGGGGATACCTGCTAAAACACAGAATAAAGGGTCGCCTTACCATGCAAAGACAGTCCCAGTACCAAGAACATAAGGTCATAATGTCTCTGAAAAATGCTGAAATAAGGGGCATGGGTTGTATGCATTAGACATCAGGCACAAATACTTATCACTAACACAGCCTCTACCTCTACACACCAAACCAACACTCCAACACGTAGCACAAACCTCACAGGAGTAATGACCTTAAACATAACAAATGCTGAAATAGGATTAAAGAAGGGTTAAAAATAATTTGTTAGATTGTGTGTTTTTGGACTGCCTCCCAAGCTAATGTTTCTAGGTGTGTGGCGTATGCACCTGCTAGGACAACTCTGGCCACATCACCATTTCATCCGACATCAGGTAAATGTCCAGCTAGCTTAGCATGTATACAGTAGTTTAGAAGCACTTCACTGCCCCTGAGTGAGACCTGTTAATCTTTGCATTGTTTGTACCCACCTGTAGAACCACGCCCCCCTCCAAATGCTAAAACCTATCATGGAAATTGCACCTGCTTTTATAAGAATGGACAAGGACCTGACTTAAGCTGGTGCAAAGGCTGATGTGTGGGGGCTTTGCGGGGATCAGAGCGAGACTCCCCCTGCACTGAGCTTTCTGATCATGCCTTTTAAGTTGTTCACCCTCCCAGACTTTAAACAGTTAACTCAAGCTATAGAGTGGGGCATGGAAGAACAAAACAGGAGTCATCTTCCCTGAACGTCATCAGTGCCCGACAAGTTTAAAGCTAGAAATCAAATACCTGCAGGGTTGTTAGTCAAACTTTTTCTTGTGGGTGATGATTTAAAAATAATAAATAATTATTTTTTTTAAATTCAGATTGTAATAAAGATTAACAGAGATTTCTGAATCACACTCAGGATGTAGTGAAGGGGCTCTCTGAACAACTTCATCCAACTTCGCTAATGACTTGGAGGAATAGAATGGCTTTAGATTACTGGCAGAGTAGCGGCGGGTATGCAGGATTTTCGAGGCTAGTTGTTGTACATTTATCCCCAACGACACTGCACATGATGGCACTGCGATTCGAGCATTAGAGTAGCTCACTATCCTTACTGATGAATTGACCGAGCACTCAGGGATAAATGACCCATTCAAAACTTTCATGGAACAGTGGAGTAAATCCTAATGAATGAAGCCTAAGCTTGACGCTCCGGACTTCTCTCTTCTAATAAATCTACGCTTCCAGACAAAAAGAACCACGAGACCACTTGATGGTCTTCGACGAGGCCCTTTACTTCAACACCTAACTATTTATAAACATTGTGGCAGTGATATGTTATACGCTGAACTCTTACAAAATTTTACAAACACATAAATTAATTATACTAAATGATCACCCCACCTTAAAGTGCCACAAAAATATAATTAATTTGCATATTAATATTAAATATTACTCGAACTAATGAGCCATGAAATCTGACTAGTCTAAAAGTATTAACCTACTACATTTATCATGTGAAATAATGAACATGAAATTAAGACAAATCCAAAATATATATCTCTATGTATTTAGGCTCCTACAAGTGGTTTGGTAGGTGAAGTGGTATTTGTGTCTTCTCTTTTAGTCTCTGTTGCAGTTGCAGCGGCCTTGCTGACTGTAGGTACCAAAATAGAAAATATAGACAATACAAAAGGTTAAATGAAACACTGTAAGATTACCAGCTAGTTTAAGATTTTAAAAAATGTAAAAAAAAATCTCAACAGAAGGCTAAATTATCTGGCGCCTGTCCATTTAGTGCTCTGTATGTTAAATTTTAAAGCAAGTTCTAAAATCTATTAGGAGCCAATGTAAAGAATATAAAATAGAAGTAATGTGAGCTCGCTTGCTAGAACGAGTTAGTAGTCTGGCTGCAGCATTTTGTTTAGCTTGGAGGCGAGAAAGGGACGATTTGTCCAAGCTGGTAAACAGGACATGACAATAATCTAAACGCAATGACAAAAATTCATGAACAATTTTTTTCTAGTTCAGGGGACCATATGTCGCAATTTAGAAATGTTCCTTAAATGAAAGAAACAGGAACGAGTCAAGGCCCAGAGAAGAATCAAATATTACTCCAAGATTTTGAATGTTTGACTTAACAGATGGACAGAGAGAGGCAAGAACCTGACTGAATTTAGAAGTTCAAGAGGAGCTATGATCATTATCTCAGTCTTGTCCGTGTTTAAAACAAAGTAGTTGCTAGAGAGCCAATCAGTAACCTGAGTTAAGCAGTGGACTAGGGTGGACAGCCTATCCAGCTGATAAGGCTTAAAGGACATATGGAGCCTAATGGCATCGGCATAGAAATGATAAGAAATGTCACTAAAAGATTGAATAATGCCAGCTAAAGGAAGCATGTAGAAAGAAAATAATAGTGGACCCAAAACTGAACCCTGTGGAACCCCAAAGGTTAGGGGGTCAATGTTAGAGGAGTACCAATGGCACCAGTACCAGGTTTAGTAGGCCCTGCTTAACATCAACTGCAGGAAGGAAAATGGTCTCAATGGGGCTCCAGGTTTTGCCTTAAAGGCATGAGGAGACCAGGTCAGTAAAGGAGGCCTCAGTTCCCACTGGCTTGACTAAATTGGCTATTGCTATGTCCTTTTTATTTATTCCATATGCTGCTATGAAAAAGTCTGCTATCAAAAAGGGTTTTGTTGTACAAAAATGCCCAATAAAGAATCTATTTTATCTATCAGATGACGGACGGACGGACGGACGGACAGATAGATGGATTACAATTATGTCCAAAATTCGTTACACAAAGTATTTTTGTCAATATGTGCCTGAGGTGCAGACTTTCAAATTTAATCCAATGGGTTTAAAAAAAAATCAATATGACATCATATGATATGATAAGCTGATTCAAATGGTATATATAGCTTTCACTGTAAACGAGGTCCAAAGGGATCTTAGTGCATTAGGCTGTAATACCAAAATAAACCCATCAGAGAGTTGCCAAAAGAGCTTAGGAGCAGTCAGATCTACAATTTGATCCATTCTCAAAAAGACGAATCCTGGCCAGCTCAGCAACGTCAAAAGGCTTGGAAGACCACAGAAACCAACCAAAGTGGACGATACAGAGATACAAATACACTGCTAGGCTCAGAGAGTCCAACCACCCATTGTTCAATTAGTAGATGACCTCCTGAGCTACAGCCACCCCTGTGCACAGCCTGATCATGTATGAGCAGCTTCCGTGTTTTCAGCTTACCTCTTAAACAGAGAAAAGACAAAAAGTCCTCAGTCTTAGGGCGACGTTTCGTCAGACAGGTGACTACAGCCAGGCTGTGGGAGTGGGTATTCTGTGCTGACGCCATCAGCACTAATGGTCCTGGAGAGCTGGGTGGGGACTGAGCAAACTTTCTCTGTGCGTGCAGCCGTGGTCTGCAGAGACATACACCAAGTCCAGTCAGCTCAAATCAAACAAACAGAGTCCAAGCCAATCATTTGGCGATCTTTGTTATTACCAGGTCAGTCTAAAGGTTTATTGTGATCATGGCTCTGACGTTACTGTTAAGAAAAGAAAGGAATACTACATGAAACTATACTGAATAAATTACAATACTAAAGCAGAAAGTCACTGGGTGAGATACTGTGAAGTGACCTAAACAGAGTCAGGCTAAAACCCCCATCAGGGAAGCCAGTATCACAACAGCAACTTCTCAACCTTCTTTTTAACAGATTTTCTTTACCAGGCACTGCATCCAGTCATGAAAAAGTGGCTTCTTGACATGTAATTTCACATAAAATGAACCAACTGGCCATTTCAATAATTATGAAGAGGTAGTCGAGAGCAATGAAAAGCATAAATATTGTTGTAAAAAGCTGGAACAATGTAGCAGCTAAGAGTGCTGCAGGAAACTCTTTGTTTTGGAATTTGGTAAGTGAATATTTTTACTGTGCCGCTCTCAGAGCATTTTTTAATAATGCAACAAACTAGATATTAAGATTAAATGTAAGCCCAATGTTCAATGATGACAGAGACTTTAAATTAATTTAGATCTCAAAGTGATTTTCATTTTCTTGATGAAATGCAATGAGAGGATTAGTTTTAGAAACTGTTGTGTTGTTGTACACAGACTTGGGAGCAAATCACAAAGTGTAAATAAATATTCATCTGTTGCACCAACTCACGTTCAGTGAGTGATATAGGATCGCTCGAGTTGATATGCATGTGATGTGAAGGCAGACGAGTATGCTTTTGGCAATATAGTGTACGGTACCCCTCTGCAATCATACTGTTCTAGTGCATTTACCTTCATTAAAATCCATTTAAACCTCTTGGGATGTGATTTTTTTTAAAAAATCTGATTCTGATGTGGGACATGACAAGTTTGAGAAGCACTGCTGTATGACAGTACGAGTGTTCGAGCACAGAAGTGTTTTGTCCAACTGTTTTCGTGCCAGTCACGCACACAGGAATAATCACAACACATACAAAAACACACTAGCGCCTACCTGTTTTTGGCACAATCATCTTCATCACCACGATTGCTGGAAGGATGGCGTTGTCGAGGTCGCGTCTCTAAGGACCAACTCCAGTTTGGACCAGCTGCCTGATGCTTGATCATAGTGTTAACTACAGAGCCTTAAGAGAACAGGTACAAACCCCAGCAGTGTGAGAACTGACCTCCACCTACAGTGTCATGAAAATCAAAGTAATAACACATGATGACCTAGACAATCGTTGTGCTGCTGGTCATGGCTAAATTCGGGACCAAAATGCTGTGTTTACTTCCAGCGAGACTCCAAATAACCCAAAAACAATATTAGAAACACATGAATGCTTTTTACAGGTTTAATAAACAATCCTGCAGAGGCAAACATATTTGCAGTGTTACTCAGATAATAAACTGCAGACTAAAACTATGTGCTGTGAACCTCAGTAATGCTTACTTGCAGCTTCAACCTTAGTTATATGTGTTTCTAGGTGTGTGCACACTTGGCATGACCCTGAGCGGTATGAAGCAGTGGTTGCCTTTGTGGTGTGTCAACTTTTAATCCAACCTTCAGTACCACATATGCTAACATTACTGTTTGAATATTACTGTGAACCACATGGTCATATGCCAATTGTGTTACTTACCACAGAGACCTGTTGAGGTGTGCGACCTCAGAGTCCTGGGTGAGAGAGCAGCTCTCAGTGGCGTCTTTGCGTTTTTAGAACTGCAGATGTTGTTCAGTGAGTGCGTGTGCTGAGCAGTGTGTGTATGCTTTGCAGGTTTTGTGTATTTTGAGTTCAGCAGCGACAGCGTGTTTTGTGTTGTATTTGAACGTAGTTCCCTGGTGAAAGACCTCTTCTGGTCCATGCATGTACGCTGCAGAGTGTGTGCAACTTTCCTTTTACACATTTTTGTCTGTGTTTGTGTGTTCCGTAGTATCCGAGTACATTTACCTTCTGGAGAGTGCGAGACCTGAGTTAAGTCAGTTCTCTGCCCTTTGTTTGTGTGTTCAGTGTGTAGGCGCTTTGAAATGTGTATGTTTTGTGCAGTATGTGTGTTGTTCTGTGTATATGCATTTAGTGGTCTGCATGTGAGTCTTTGTTGTTGTGTGTGCATTTTTTTTCTTGCTTGTGTTTTCTTGTGTGTATTAGGTTTTGTCAGTGTCTTTTGCAGAGCATGTAAGCGTGTATTTTTTGACTTGAATTTATGTGGACACTTGTGTTTGTGTGAGTGAGTGTGTGTGGCACGGTGTTTGTCTCTGAATTCCCTGAGAGAAAGGAAGAGAACTTTGCGGATCAGACGTTCTTCACACCACGGCATCCCGTCACTGATGTCCTGCACCACAAAAACAGCTGTCTTCAGATTTAGTTCCACATATTTTGGGGCATCGACACAATTCTTATTTTATCTGTTTACTAAAACGTATTGATGTTACAGGTACATAATGGATGAGGGATGTTTTCTGTAAGTGAAATGTTTGATGAACCATCCTGGAATCTGAAACATACTTGCCCAGTGGGGAACATTCTGCTAACTGTGACTTGTCTGACTAGTCTGAAACTGAGTTCTGCGGCTATTTACTCAAATACACTTTTCAATTCAATTCAATTTTATTTATACAGCGCCAAATCACAACAATAGTTGCCTTATATTGTAAGGTAGACCCTACAATAATACATACAGAGAAAAACCCAACAATCATATGACCCCATATGAGCAAGCACTTTGGTGACAGTGGGAAGGAAAAACTCCCTTTTAACAGGAAGAAACCTCCACCAGAACCAGGCTCAGGGAGGGGCGGGGCCATCTGCTGCAACCGGTTGGGGTGAGAGAAGGAAAACAGGATAAAAGACATGCTGTGGAAGAGAGACAGAGATTAATAACAGGTACGATTCAGTGTAGAGAGGTCTATTAACACAAAGTGAGTGAAGAAGAAACATCCAGTGCATCATGGGATCCCCCGGCAGCCTACACCTGTTGCAGCATAACTAAGGGAGGATTCAGGGTCACCTGGTCCGGCCCTAACTATATGCTTTACCAAAAAGGAAAGTTTTAAGCCTAATCTTAAAAGTAGAGATAGTGTCTGTCTCCCGAATCCAAACTGGAAGCTGGTTCCACAGAAGAGGGGCCTGAAAACTGAAGGCTCTCCCTCCCATTCTACTTTTAAATACTCTAGGAACAACAAGTAAGCCTGCAGTGTGAGAGCGAAGTGCTCTAATAGGGTGATATGGTACTACAAGGTTATTAAGATAAGATGGGGCCTGATTATTTAAGACCTTGTACGTGAGGAGCAGGAGTTTTCATCAAACATCTATGGAGATATAGTGGTGTGAAATTCAAAATGCAGACTTTAGATGACGATTTCATTTATTAAGGAAAATAGCTAGCCGGACCTGTGTGAAAAAGTAATCAGGATCTGGAACACTTGCTGTAATTGATGGAACCATGAATTTTGCTCTGTATCAGAATGTCCATCCACCAGTTCATGCCCTGAAGCTGAGCAGAGTCAGGTTATGCAGCAGGAACATAATCCAAACACACCAGCAAGTCTACCTCTGAATAGCTCAGACAGTGGCCTAGTCAGGTTCAGATTTAAATCAAATTGAGATGCTTTGGTATGACCTTAAACAGGGTGTTCATGCTGAAAAAGCCCTCCAATGAAAAGGGGCAAAATTCCTCCACAACCATGTGAAAAGACTCATTGCCAATTACTGTAAACAACTGATTGCAGTTCTTGCTGCTGAGGATGGCACAACCGGTGTTTAGGTTTACGGTGCAATGACTTTTTTCCTCCCTTAATAAATCAAATCATTATTTAAAAACTGCATTTTGTATTTACTTGAGTTATCTTAGTCTAATATTAAAATTTCTTTGATGATCTGAAACATGGCAAAAAAAAAAAAGTAATCAGGAGGAGGCCACATACTTCTTTACAGCACTGTACATATACTTTAAAGAGGAAAGACATTTCACTTACATATTTTTTTCTGATGATGTGCCTTTTGGGTCTGTCTGTACTCATATTGCTCAGCAGAAAGTCTCTGTGTTTGCCTGTGCTGTGTTTTCACTGTAGGTGCTGGAATAAACATTCGTCTGCTTCTTTCTAGAGAAGAATTAAGAAATGCTCCAGTTAATAAAAAGCCATTGGACAGGACCGCAGTAGAGAGCCACAGTATTCAATATGATTTTAAGTCATTTTAAAATCAGTCCATTTTGTGACACAAAGTCACTCATGGTGTGCAAAACCACCAGAAGTTAGTCAAGAAACAGTCGTCTAAAGGAGCAGTGAATGTCACTGGAGACACAGCAGAACATTTCAGGTGTCTGCCTGATGACACAGGTGAGCCAGCAAAAGCACCCCGATTACTCTTCGATACCTGCAGGTTAAAGATTTAATTAGGATAAATTAGACAGCCTTGTTCAAATATAACTATTAGTGCAGATTGCATGGAATAAGACATGCAATCTGCACGGAAACGGCCAATTCTTCAATAGACATGAAGTTGTGCTGTGAAGATGAACTCCCATCTCTGTCTGATCAAGCCATCCTAATCATAATAACTACTACCCTAATTGTAAGAACAAATTACAGCAGAGCTTTCCTCTGGCAGGTCAGAGCTAACTCAGCACAGCAGCTGGAGCAGGCTGATTCAGTATTGATTAGCTAGCTAAAACATGTCAACAGTGGGTATAATGAGTCTTTTTAAAAGGAAATAAGGAAGGCACAGGTGAAGCAAGAGGAGGTGGAGGAGGAGCTGCCTTGTTTTGCTGCTGTAGCAGACACAGAGCATGAGATGATTGCTGCCTCAGATGCAAACTCAGCTCAGTGAATCAGAGGCTTCTGAAGTGTCTACCGTTACATCTCTGACACACTGAGCTAGATAATCACACACTTCTCACACGTCCGTTTTCTCGTGTAGGTCGAACTGACAAATAAATTCATCATTCATGATGAAGTTATTAAGAACATCAGGATGACAGGCTGTAAACATGAAATCACGCAGCTGCTCCTCTCACATGATCTACGTCTGACAGTGAGTAACCATGGTTTCAGGAGGATGCTCTCAAACCCTTGTGATCTAAAAGATCTCAGGTCATTATACTGATGCAAAATCAAGACTGTACTCCAGTACTAAAACCTAGTAAAAGAAATATACTGTATATATGTATTACTGCAGTAACCTTAATGATACTGGCTTTTTTTTTTTTTTTAACAAGGTCAATCGATCATAATGTGTGCACTATGTCACTGATGTTATTTCATTTTTATAAGTAAAAAATGAAGTATTCTCTTGAGTGTATTTTATGTAATTACCCTACATTTTGTTGTGCTATTCAAAGATATGGATGTTTGTGTATTCAGTGCATGCCACAGATGCAAAGGTCAATGTACTATACTATGTTCCGTGTTCAATGAGGACTGATGAGGATATTTGAAGATGCTACACAGAACTATCTGATCTAAATCAAATGTAGATAAATACAGTGCACTGACAAAAACAGTGTAAAAGGAGAGTGATTATTAAAGTGCTCTAAAAATAAAATACTGCAAAATGAAACAGAAAACCTAAATTAACTAAAGACAGGTGTCACTGTTTGAAACTGCACAGAATTCAGTAGGAATAAACAGCAACAGGATGTCGACTGAGCCACATTAATGAGCTTTTCTGCAGTCGTGTTGAATAATTGGTCGAGTCAGAATATAAAATAGGTTAATACATGGCATGGCTTAAATAATCACATCAAAAACTATAGCTTTGGATGGCGTTTGATTGACACGTGCTGATTACATTCTTCATATAACCAGGACAGATGAGAGCACAGGAGATGAAGAGAGCAGCAGATTGGTTAGACACCCAAGGACGGGAAAGGGGATGGAGAGGTGAGCATCAAAAAGACTAGCAAGTGGCCACACAGTCTAAAAGGAGCCATTATGGCAGAATAAAAGCAGAAGCTATGAGGCTACTGACCAAAGTGCTTAAAGCACACACAGGTTGATACAACACTTTAAATATTATATTACTGTGCGGTCCATTACTTTCAGTGGTCCACGTTTAACGTCTACAGTACAAGAGTACAAATGCACTCAGCCAGATTTACAGCAACCATTACCCCAGGTTCAAGTTTGTTTCTTATAATGGAGTTCCAAACTCCGACATCAGTCGTGCTCAAGGGCATGTCATCACGTGATTATGCTGTGATTAATTCTCTCATTAGCGGCAATAACGCCGCGTGCCCTTCTAGAATCACTGGGGAAAGGACCACGCTTTGTGTAAATGGACTGATTCTTATATAGCGCTTTTCTACTCAAAGCGCTGTATACAACATGCCTCACTCACCCATTCACACCCACTCATACAAGCACTTCTAAACTCAAGTGCAACTAATAAACATCCACACACATTCACACTCCGATGAAAGCATCGGAGGGCAATTCGGTTAGTATCTTGCCCAAGGATATTTGGCATGCAGACTGGGGGAGCCAGGAATCGAACCACCAACCCTCCAATCAGTAGCTGATCTGCTCTACCACCTGAGCCACAACCACCCCACCCACTGATTTTGCACTTCATGTAAACCTACCACCTACACTCACTCAGCACCTGTAACAAACCACACA
>VUQG01004898.1:0-10773 GCA_015106755.1 Etia nguti
CCAGGTCCGAGCATTCCTAGATGAACAGTTTCCTGGAAAGTGGATTGGTCGTCGTGGGCCAGTTGAATGGCCCCTAAGGTCTCCCGATCTGACCCCCTTAGACTTTTATCTTTGGGGCAGCACATTGAACACATTTTATAAGTGGTCAGAAACTTGTAAATAACTCATGAAAGAATAAAGTTACGTTGAAACCAAGCACACCATTGTTTTTCTTGTGACATTACCAATAAGTTTGATGTGTCACATGGCCCTCTTCCTATTGAAAAAACAAAAGTTGTATCCAAGATGGCCGACTTCTAAATGGCCACCATGGTCACCACCCATCTTGAGTAGTTTGCCCCCTCACATATACTAATGTGCCACAAACAGGACTTTAATATCACCAACCATTCCCATGTTATTACGGTGTATCCATATATATGGCCCACCCTGTATAATCTGACAATAACAACCATTATTAGGAGCTAATAATGCCATTTCTTTCCTTTTAGTTCTCTATTAATTGTTAACTTTTTCACTCAAACTTGTTCAGATCAACTCAGTCCTTTAATTATCTTTCCACATATTCCCCAGCCACTGAAGCAGTAGCTCTTGGGATCCTTGTACCCCTTGTTGGAAATCACTGAATTATTCCACTATCTGATGCAGCAAAGGCAACCGCATAGGCAACATATGCTTGTTTGATTAAAGTCTGTAGCTTGAGAGTCAAGGATAAAGACGGGTGCAAATTGGTTTGAGAATTATTACATGTCATTGCAAAAAGAAAACGGCAAAAGAGGCATGAAAGAATATCATTTCAAATATAGCTGCATTTGCATCATATACTGTATTTGGAATGACAAAAAACACCTTTGTTACTGAGAGCACCCGAGATAGTATTTGATCTAGCTCCACAAAGCCAGATTCTGTCTTGCAGTCCTAGTTTTTGCTAAAAGATTTAAGACTGAAAAACACCTAACTCAGCCCAACCAAGATAAGGCAGGCAAGTAAGAAGAGAGAAAAGACTGGAGCACACAGACTATAATGGAGCAATGGTAATGGATTTCTATAAAACGTGTCAAAAATGACGAATGCATTGAGCAGATTCATGTGTCAAACATCAGATATGCTGCAAAATTCTGTTTACATAATGGTGTGAGTCAAGGCATGTCAAAACTGGGCTGGGTTAGAACCACAGCTTGTTTGTGGTAACTGATTGTTGATATAACTGTGCTGTTAGCTTAGGATTTCATATTAAAAGTAGCTCTTTTTCTTTGCTCTTTTTATTAGCAAAAATATTTATTACCTTCTCTCAGGTTAATACAGTACAATTACAGCATACCGTTTCTTTGCTGCCTGGTTTAGTTTCTTTTATGAACTTCACATTGACAGGTTGCGCTATTAAACTCACATTTATGAATCAGACCATGATGTGTCTGTAAAGATAAAGCAGCTCCAGAAAAATAAGGTGCAAAAAACGTAGGCTATCAAATATATGTTGCTGGTATAGATTGGATAAAATTGATCACAGCCTGATCCAACTCTGGAAAGTACCAAACTTTGTGAGCTGCTGCAGTACCACATTACAGAAACTTTATCTCTGGAGGGCTTGAGTCTACCTTTGATTAATCTCCACTATTTAGGAGTACTGGTTCCAGGACTTTGTGCCTGCGAGGTAACAGTGGGGCTTTTTAGTCCACCTCAGACCGATCCAGAAGCAGACCTTGATGGATAATTTTCAAGCTCCGGAACAGCTGCAAAGATTTTTGACTATAAACTCCAGAAGCAAAGTGCACTGACAGCTCGGTGAGTGTTACGCTCATTCATTCAGGTTGAGAAGTGTGTTTGCTCAGTCAGATGTAGAAGGGTTCACGATGATGTGTAGGTGAAGGAGCAGAGACATGCCAATCACTCAGTGAACAACCTGCTTGAGAAAACACTTGTCTCAAGCTAATGCCTATTGATCACCATGAGCAAGATAAAATTGTGGGGCACGTTGGCATGAATCCACCCTAAGGAAAACAAACTATTACAGTACAACAACACACACACAGACACACACAAAAAAACACTTGAGGATGACCTAAAGTCCGTTCCTGTGGTAAAAATGTGCTATTTTGGCAGCCGCATTTCTTGTATCGTGTTTAAAAAGGAGAATCTTGAGGAATGACGATGTGAAGCAGAAGAATTTCTCTAGTAAAATTTAGTGCTGAATGAATGAAATACGGTACTTTAAGGACACTAAGTGCTCCTAAGGCATTATTTCTGGTCTCAGTTAGTATGGTCAAGTCTGTAATCACTACTGACCTAATCTATTTACAGACAGGTCTGTGAAAATAGATTTCAGGCACACAAAGCAACTGAGTTGTGATCTTGACCTTCAGTTTAGGGATCTGCCCTAAATTAGATGAGACCCACCATGGTGTGAAACGCTCTGATCACCTAATGGGCAAATCTGGTATAAATCCGCACCATTACAGTAATAGACTAACTGGACTGTAATCACAAAATGACTGTAGGTTCCCATTTAGCTGATGCAAATGAGTGGCTTTTTAATTAGATTGTCAAGTCAAATGCAATTTCTATCAACAGTGAGCAGACAGTATTTATTAGGGAATGGGAATAGTGGGGGTTTTTTGTCACTTTGGATGTGCACTTTTTTTCCTTTCTCTTAACCTTGTAAAATAGCTCTTTGTAAAAAGTGAACCCTGGTACTATTTGCACTCTGCACCCGCTTTTATCATTAGACTTTAGCGATGTGATTGCTATCGTTATAAGGTTTGAGACTGAGATTCTTCATCCACACACACACACACACACACACACACATAGCCACAGCCGGTTACACATGTACAGGTGTCTCATGAGGCCTCCTTGCAGTGCTGCACTTTCCTCTGGATATGCTCAAACACAATACACGAGCTCGAGGGGCTTGGAAGAAGGCCAGGCTCGTCTCCTCGATTTTGGGTCATAAATGCGGCCTCTGCCCAAGGACTGCAGGGCCTTTTAAAACAGGGCTCAGCTTGATTGGACACACTTCTGCTGCTCCCTCCCAACTCCTAGCAAGCCAGCTGATCAGAGAGGCAGAACAAAGCTGGTCTCTTACAAGCCAGTCCGCTCTCAACCTATCGTACAGTAAACAGGATATATTATTCCTTAAAAGAAAAAGAGTGCTTTTGCTTCACCAGTGCTAGTAGACAATGGGAACTTATCTCTGTGAAGATAACGGCCTGGAATTTTGTACTACAATAAATATAATCTATGGAATATATTCAGCTCTTTTCAGAGAGGAACCCAGCACCAGGATCGGTGATGGAAAGGAGCGAAATGGAAATCGATGGGTCAGGATAAGGTGGAAGAAGTTCAAGTGAGAGCATTCTGCATACGGCCTCGCTCACACTGGTGTTTTGAACGTCTAATTTGTCCATGAATATTACAACGTGCACCATTTGGCTCATGAATATGAAATAGATGGAACCACAGGCTCTCCCCATAATCAACAGTCGACACACACATAGTTCTTCGTCAGCTCTCGGGCTCTGCAGCAGCATTTTCTCCACCGCGTTTAGCCGATCACAGCTTCAGCAGAATGTTAGTGCTGGTACAAACTGTCCGCGAATAACGTGTGAACACAGCATCCGCTGTCGCCAGGGATATTTTAGTGGATCGCAAGCGCTCTCCCCACTCCATTTGCCTCTCCTCTCTGTCTGTCTCTTGTGCAGTCACAGACAAGTGGCGTTTGCAGTGTGTGACAGTCCCAATTCCTTACCACCAACTTTGATGATCACCAAGCAAAAATATGATCGTAATGTTTTATTTACTGCTGTTGGATAAACAGCGAGCTCACTGGAGAAACAACACTGAAACACGATGCAGAGCTGATATGCTAATGCACCAGCAATCCCTGCCCATCCGTTTACCCCGCCTTAAGCCGGATGGCTGTGCTCCAACATGGCCATATGCCCCTTAGCCTAGCTGCTCTACACTATATTAAATGACTCATGATACATAGTCTACATATCATCACTACTCAAGAATGAGAAACACGAATGGGGGATACTGATAGAGCTTGTCTGGCTCATAGCAACAGTTACCGTGAAGTAAAATGCACCCTAGTTTTGATGGTGGTGCATTTCTGTCATTATACGAGTTGCCTGTGTGATAAACTTATAACAATATGGGATTGTGGAAATTACCCAACGCAAATTTAAGAGACTAGATCTTTTTTTTTTTCTTTGCCCGTTTGCTTGTTTTATCTGACAAACATTCAATTTACAACCATATGTTCCCAAAGAAACGCATGAAAATTGAAACTGAAAATCAGACTCCTTTGGCATTTATCACAGAAACTGCTCACTCAGCTAATGGCGTGAATCAACCTACACAACCTTTGCATTCCTTTTGATTGTGTGATAGTGATTTACAGCTTATTTGACGGATTCGGTTTTTAGCTTCAGAAGAAAAAATTTCTTAAAACAAGCTCATGGTTGACAAGTAATCTACGTAGCATTAAGAAAACACGATCAGATATTTTCAGACCTGACTTAATGATCTAGTTGTTTACTCTGCTTACTTTTAGTGCCAGAACAGACATTCAGAAGATGCAATATTTTTACCGCCACGCATCATCTTGTTGTATCCTTAACAGAAAGTTAGG
Organism: Etia nguti; assembly: GCA_015106755.1. Taxonomy (NCBI): domain Eukaryota; kingdom Metazoa; phylum Chordata; class Actinopteri; order Cichliformes; family Cichlidae; genus Etia; species Etia nguti. The sequence goes on from VUQG01004898.1 coordinate 4,637, forward strand.
TCTTTGTGTCCCTTCCTGACATGCCTGGCCCTCTTTGTTTGCTGTCACTCAGGATAGAGAAGTAAATAAGATACTAATTCTAAAGCCTGATGAGAAACGCAAACCGTGTGTGTATCTCTGTATCTCGGCACAAAGAAGCATTTTTACCCAATCAGATTAGAGGACTTCCATCCATCCACCAATTTTCTTAACCACTTATCCAGCTCAGGGTCATGGGGAGGGGGACTTGGAGCCGATCCCAGTCTTTATATCGCAAGGGCTGAGAGGACTTGTTAAGTAAAATAACTGCAAAACATGTGGTAGGCAGTGTAGTCAAGCAGTGCCTTCTTCCTTTACAAAATTAATTGGCTCGCGTTGTTGATCATATTCATAACCGAGGTGTGAAAACGATAAAGACTTGGGTCTCCACCTCAGCTCGTGTCACTATTTTTCCAGCACGGATAATTAAAGTCCGTACAGCAGGAGCTGGTTGGGAGAGCATGCAGTGTTTTACTTCAACTGTGTAACACACATTTGCAGCGACAGAAGCACAGCTGAGAAGCACTTAGAAGTAGATTCTTGGCAATGTATCCGAAAAGTTCACATGAAGAATACTGTTTTCGCTTAACCCAAGTATTAATAACCCATGTGCATCGTTTTGTATATCACCTAAATCTGACAAGATGCCAGTGTTTGAGATCTCTGTGATCGTCCTGAAAAATAGAGATTGGATAGTTTTAATTTTATCTGTCATTTATTTTGGTTTTTGTTCTTTTACATCCACATGCAGGCGTCAAAACATCCTTGTGGATGTGCTTTGTGTAGGAACGGTGATGAGATCCTTCACTAATCTCAGTATTTTCAGAGCAGTCAGCAATGATTATATTTCTGAGACTTTTTTTATGACTGAACACACGTCCTCTTTTATTGGAGGAATACAACTAGGTCCCAATTTATTTTGGTGTCATGGTAACTCCAAATTAAAGCCATAATGTTAAAAAATAAATAAATTTTAAACATTCACTGACAAGACCAAGGAGTCCTGCAACAGATGGCACTACCCCCACAGAGCCCCGCTCTCAACATGGAGTCAGTTTGAGATTACATGAAGAGGCAAACACAACGGACATGCCCAACACCACACAGGAACGGTGGAAAGTTGCTCAGAACAACCTGCCTGACAACCACCTTCTGAAGCAGCTCACACGAAATACTCATTTGGATTAAGGGAGTAACCGAAGCTGCCGGTGACATTATTTCTGAGAGCATCTGTGCTGTGGTTTTGGTGCATACATTTTACTGCTCAGAGCTATATTTCACAGTGATTTATAGGTGGTCACCAAGAGCACTGCTACTTGCTGCTGGTGCTGAGAAAATTTTAATCAAACCGGAGATAAGGAGGGGCTTAATTCTAAACCACGTCAAGGTCAGACTGTCAGTTCTCTTTCCACTGACAAGTGATACAAAACATTTGTAGAACACTTGTTTTTTTGTTGCCTTCTTAAATGAAGGGTATTTACTAATTGCATAGTTACAATAAACAGATTTACTACATTTAATGACAAATTTGACCAATTGTACAGCGTTATGAGCTATGCATGCACTACTGAATGTCAAAGGAACACTGGAAACACTCTACTGGAGTAAAAACTACAAGAAAAATGACTGGGCTGTCCCCATCTCTACTGATGTAAAAAGATTACTGGACGCATAGAACGAGGAAAAGATCAAATTGTTTTACAACTATCCTTTATCCTAAGTATCCTTTGGATACTTAGCCAAGTCTTAATACATTTCATGACAAATGAAAGAGACTTTGTGTTATAATTGAGGATACAAGACACAAAGAAAAGCAACATGAGAGGCTTTTCTCTTTCTTTTCCTTTGAATGTGAAGGACAAAATGCTCTTGTCGCAAACAATGAGGTTCACCAATAATGCATTAGTGCGAGGCAACAAGGGAACATGATGTTCTCCCAGCTTTGTTCAACCCTGGAAAACCGTGTTGGTGAAAAGAAGTGTTGTCGTAAAAAAAAAAAAAAAGTGGTGGTAGGGGTGGGGAGGGGTTGGAGAGGCAACTCCAAGCGACACACTAAACAGGCAATCTTGTCATCCCTACAAGATTCCCTTCTCAGTTTAGTAGTGTTTGACTTGGCGCCAGTTACTGGGGTTTCATCTTTGCCAATTAAGCCAATCTAGTGTATTCCAGCAACTACAATCTGCGCCTTTTGCCAAAGCATTAATGAACTAGATATTGATTTAATTCTTACACTCCCTTATTGTATCATGAATCACTGTCTGCTCCTTGTGAGTTGTAACATGAAAGCCCAAGCACGCATGAACTAAGTAACGCTCAGCTATTTTCATCAAGTACATCTGAGCCAAAAGAACTGGCAGGAGATAAAATGTATATTAATATGTGGGGAATTAGATAAATAAGTTTGAAAGACGGAGCCGGAAAGAGGAGGGGGTATTAGACATGAGAGAGATAGAGACTCATCATGACAGTCATCACTTCAGCTATTATCCCTAATTCTCCAAGGCAATATCTCAGTAAGGCGGAGTAAATTTGAGGCTGATAAGCAGACAATGAGATTTGCCCGCACTTTGAGGCAAAGCCCTTCCAAGGGCTTGCTTTCACCTCCACTAGGTCTGAACTTGATACATCAAACGGCAGAATACTCCAAAGGCTCGCTTTGGTCTACTTTGGCTTCTGCTGTCTAGCTGTGTTTTGAAGCAGGGGATCCAGGTACAAACTTGTGCGTGGGACTTGAGTCTGTCTTCTCTGACCTCTGTGATTTTCAGTCTAATTAGCACTATGAGCCAAACCACAAACTTCTTATGATATAAAACTATGGGCTCTGACTAAATACCTTTGCTTAACACAGAAGAGTTTTTTTTTTTTTGGCTGCATCACTTTGGCCTGAGACTGAAATATCCTAGCAACTATCAGGATGAACAGCCATTAATAATCTCCAGTGGCTCAATCATAATAACTTAGACTTTTCTTTTAGGAACAACATATGTGATTTTTTGGCTTTTTGTAAAATGTCTTGACATACAGATTGCAGTGTGATGAAAGATCCTAACACTGGTGAGAAAAATGACTGATAGTCAGGCAAAGGACTTAACTGGTGAAATACTTCATGTAGTCATATTTCATGTATTCATAGATACCACGTAGTAATAGAAAAAGCTTCTGCTTCACTTCAGGCCAGAAATAGGAATGCACCAGTGTCAAATAACCTCTGCCAGATTTCTTCAGCTACACTACTATGCCTTACTCCTTTGCAGAAACAACAGCTTTGCATGCACTTCATATTCTCACTATGTTCCAGACTCCTCTTAACATAATTTATTGCCAAAAATGTGGCCAAAATTTACAAGATTCGAAATATTTCCACACTTTTCCCCCCTCCCATTACTCTAGTTTTTCAAATTACAGCTGCTGTCTTCCACTAAGTCTTACCTTCAAACACATCCTAGAATAGCGTTTAATATTCAGAACATAGGTTACCTAATAGTTAACTTCTTAGGGCACATGTCAAATAAGCAAAAACACCCTGAGTCCCTGATTCAATTTTCAGCTGGTGTCCTGATGTGTTTCTCCTCATTTTTTTTGCTCAACTGTTTCTAATAAAGCTTCAAAAGACAAAGGATTAATCTTAAAAAGATATAATTTAATGAATTCTTTATAGATTAGCACTAGGAATTTAAACAGATTACAACACTACATCAGTTGTTCTCTTTCTGAATACTGTATTATATTGTATTGTGTGAAGATTTTCCATCTGTCTGCAAGATTATTTGCAAACATCTCGGCTGAACTGAATGAAACTTGGTGGAGGAGACAGCAGTGGGGTGGCCAGGTGTCCCGAATTATGTTGGGTTTCACATCATATTTAAAAAAGGCTTTTATTTTAATTTTGATGAGTGTGTCTCACAGCGCATGAAAATCAGAAATTCCCTCTCTGAAAATATTTGTCTACTTCAATACATGCAACAGCACTCATGGGGAGGTCTGCCGGCAGTTGTCCTGATGACAATCGCCAACACCCTCCATAAGGAGGTTAAGCCACAGAAGGTCATGGCTGAAAAGGTTGACTGTTCAGCGAGCGCTGTATCAAAGCATAGTAATGGAAAGTTGAATGTGGTGGGAAAAGGTGCACGAACAACAGGCGTGACCGCAGCCACAAAAGTCGATTCAAGAACCTGGGAGAGAGTCACGACGAGTGGACTAACGGTGCATCAGAAGTCACCACGCACGGGCATCTTCAGGAGACAAAAATCTGATTGCTATTATCAAACCACTCCTGAACAAGAGACAACATCAGAAGTGCCTTACATGGTTAAGTAGTTACAGAAAGGAAGTCCTCTTGTCAGATGAAAAGTAAATTTTGTGTCTCATTTGGAAATGAAGGGCCTAGGATTTTGGAAGAAGAGTGAAGAGGCACAGAATCCAGGGTGTCTCAAGTCCAGTGGGAGTTTTCCGCAGTCTGTGATGAGTTGGGGCGCCATGTCATCTGCTGGTGTTGGTGATGGTTGTTCACTGTGTTTTCTCAAGCCCACAGTCAACGAAGCACTTCACGCTTCCATCTGCTAATAAACTTCATGGAGATGCTGATTCCCTTTTCCTGCAGGACTCTGCTGCTGCCCACGGGGTCGAAAATGTTTTGCTGACCATGTTATTATTGCGCTTGATTTGCCAGCCTAGTGGGCTTCAGCAGAGCAACAGCAGTGCCACAAGCTGATTGCCTTAATGCTGCATCGCACTGATGCAGTAACTCATGGTAAAGGAACCCCAACCAAGTACTGAGCGTATAAATGAGCATACTTTCCACAAGGTGGACATTTTTGTATCATCAAAATTACAACCGAAATGGGAATTAAATATTTTAGTTTATTTGGAATGAGTATAGACTATTATAAGGTTTACATTTTTGAATTTAATTTTTAAAATGATCCACACTGAATATTGCATCAGCATCATAGAAACAGACTCTAGCACATATTTTTACTTAACAAACTAGCTGGGAACATTGACATACATGCTCTCTGGATTGGATTTAGTTTGGTCATCCTTGATAGCACCTATTAGAATTTGGTGCTAAATCCAATCACTTTCCTTAAAATTGCCAAAAACATTGTACTTTTTAGAAGAGGGTGTGTCCTCTGAATACTCTTCTAGTTCATTCCTATTTTAAATCAATTATCACATGGTTTCAATGTCAGCAATAAAAAGGTCAAATAAAGTTACCTTTAGTATGAGGCATAAACACACACACACATATAAAATCACACTCCAACAGTCTCAAGGCTTTCCAGACAAATAACATGAAGTATTCATTCAGCAGTTTCCAAGTCTGTAGATGCCCAGATATCTTGAACAAAACTGGCCAAAAATGTAGCTGGATTTTCTTAGATGTATGGTTCTCTTTCAAATTTTAATGACTACGGTTGGTCTTAAAGTTACCTGCTGTGTGCTGAGCGAGAGCTGGTTGAACAGTAAAACGTGTTACGCTATGCTAACTGGTGTTAAACTGTGTAATAAAATACAGGGTATTAAAACAAAACTGAATTTGACTAACTGGTTAATTTCATCATCTTGGGATTAGATGTGAAATAAACACACTAATGAGAACATCGCTGCAAATTCCCATAAACATCTCCAATGACATTCAGAGTTCTGTGCTTTCTTGTAGGCTGCTGGGATATGCCTTTACTTGATTTGTACAGTATTACATATACTTATGAAACATTTTTAAAAAATGAATAAATAAATAAAGCAGTAAAGTAGCTGAATAAAAGCCGTAATTGCCTTTAGGGCATTGTTTACGGTGATTATGTATTCTTCAGGGGCAGGGGGTGGAATTCAGCTGCGTCTCATATCACAGAAAACAATGTTGACTTAAGCTTTACCTGTATATATGTAGGTCGTTAGAAATCTGTAGCAGAATCTGTAAAGGTCATTATGTCATTTCGAGAAAGCGGCTGGTTGCTGCTAGCAGGCAGAAACATGGTACCCGTAGCCCGAACATACTCTTTCTATCAGAGGCTCTCAATGGAGTTGATGGCTGGCTCCTGCTGCAGGCCACTGCTGACACATGGCACACAACACAGATGGTGAAATAAGGCACCAACAGCCACAGTCAAAACAAT